>JAYKAV010000855.1:518066-571891 GCA_035582835.1 Phoebastria nigripes | reverse complement strand
AAAAAAAAAAAAAAAAAAAAAGCCAGTTTTCTTACCCACACTGTAAGATCCAATATTGTTGAGTGTTCTGAGGTTTGAAGATGAAAGAAACAGGCCATAAGTTATGGAGTTAGAGGACAATATAAACAAAATGACCTTTGGTATCATGCTTGCCATATTCTGATGAATAAATTGAGTTCATGTTTAACATTCAGATAATATTCCTGGCAGAGCAAAACATTGCCACATTAAATGTTCAGATCAGAAATGTTCAATGCAGACTAAATTAAGTTGGATCTTAGGACAGCAAACTTAAAATGAGTAACATGTGGCAATATTTGATTTAACAAAGAAATGTTTCTTTTTCCTTTTTTCTTTTTTTTTTTTTTTACTGTAAGTTTAAAAGTATAAAGATACACATGCCACAATGCAGTGCCAGGAACGTTAACTGCTTTTGATCTCTCTCCTCAGATATTAACATCTCCCCCCAAACACACCCCTTGTTTGGCGTCTTAAGAGTTTTCATACCAATAAAGATGCAGAGAACAGCAGTCTTTGCTTCTGTTTCTTCAGCTTGTTTTCTTAGTGTTGCATGATCTATGCCCTGGAGAGGTCAATTTTAATCAGCCCCCAGGCACTGTTTAACATTTAGGGCCAAATTTTCAAAGAAGGCCTCAGTTGGATTTTGATTAGTGAGCGTATGATCGTTTCTTGCACTGTTGAGCCTCCCAAACACATGTATGTTTTTGCCTGCCAAAGTACAGTACTAAACTCTTTGAAGTGAAGACGTGGTCGTCCGTGCTACTGACATGTGCGTTCTTTGTTTGCAAATCGGATAGTTGTACATCTGTGTGTATCCGCCATTGATTACGGTTGTACAGCTGCACCTGTATTTGATTCTTGCAATGAAAGGGTAGGTTTGGAACTGGAATTTATTTTTGGAAACGCAGTACCAGTTTTCTGTGAGATTAGTATGATTCTCAGTCATTCCTGGTTTGCCGCTTTTGCAATTTGATCTTCTGGGAAGTATTCTACTCTGTAGAAATCTTAGTTTTGCTGGTATTGAGAGTAAAATGTAACTATATTGCTAGTATTTTAATAAAAGGTTTCTTGGCTTCATGGGAGCATCGAGTTCACAGGGAAGATGCATAAATCTAGTCATCCTTGAAAAAGACCATTAGTCATTCAGGCTTAAGCAGTGTTTAAGGGAGTGGGGACTTCATGCACAAAAGCCCCTTTAGATAGCTGTGATGATTTCTCACTATTATAATTCCAGTAGGAATGCCAAGCATAAGCGTAGAAAAATGCCTTTTGCAAGCCACAAATGTTGGTGCTAACATAGAGGACTGTGTCCAAAACAGTAATGATTTACATAAGCATTGCAGAGCAGCAATATCCAGTCCTTTGATGCCACTTATATATACTTCACTGAGATGGGGGGACTGCTAAAACATATCTCCAGTTATTACTTATGCATGTGGTTATATTCTGAAAGATTCAAAATATTTTAGTCAAGATCAGGACTCCATGCCTCTCTTACGGAAGAGGAATTGGTGCCTGCCTGAAGGATTATTTCAGTCAAATATATTGGTGTTAGAGAAATACAGTCAATGCTGTCCAAACATGCCTCAAAATTGAAGAAGGGGAATAATTCCACATTATCCTGATTCTGTCAAACTTGCACCATTGTGACCAGCTCAGATGTAGGTTGATTTTTTTTGTGGTTTGGGAAATCCCTTTGTAGTTCTCTATGCACAATTTCCAGAAAACCCACTTTGGAAATACATTAGCATCCAGGACATCCTTGATGGAAACAAAGAATATTTTAGGTGCGGACTTTTCAGTGGGAGCCGCAGGACCCCCTTCTTCATGGACCTTTCCTCTGCTTGCAGCGTGTGCTGTCGGTTGCAGTCCTGCCCCACATGCCAGGAGCAGCAGCTGGAACGTAGCCTTTGGCTTCTGTGCGAGCGGAAACAGGCCTGTGATGATTTAAAAAATGGGCAGGTTGGAATGGAGTAATCAAATAGTAAAAGTTCATAACCATGCAATTATGGCATAGTGACTGTGCAAGCTGAAATTCATTGGCCATTTGAGGCTCTCCAAGACACATACCAGCCTTTGAGAATTTCTGTATTTATTTTTAATTTATTTCAGTCTTACTGAAGGTTCAGCTTTTGGCATGTCTAACTCTACAGCATAGAACTTCAAAGAGCACACAGCGAGAAACTTTACTGAGTTGCCCACGACTTCCTCTATACGTGTTCATGTATGTGTGTACAAATTCACTCATAGCCTGTAGGACATGCACTTTAACTTTCTAAATTCATTCATTTGAAAAATAGTGGGTTTGCGTGTAAGAATCTGAAACATAACTATCATGAGGAAAAGAAATGCACAGTCATGAACATCATAGCTGCAAACTGATCTCGCTGCCCCAGCTTATTCTGGACACTTTTAGGAGCGGAAAATAATATGTAAAGAGTTGTTAGTTTTGGGAAAGGCAGAAGTAGCATCCCCAGTCCTAGCATAGCCTAACAGTATCTTTGTAAAGTGAAGTTAGCTTTGAAAATTGTGTCTTATGGTTGGTAATAGAAAGGAATTTAGGAACAGAGAGAAAAAAAATTCTAATAAATAGAAGCAGGAAAAGACATTCATCATGATTACTTTGCTTCTTCACCTTTCAGTCTTTTATGAGAGGCTCCAAAATGCTACAGTGCATGCTGCATTTTTTTAAACTTTCTCAAACTATACAGAGATCTTGAATTATCTTTCAGGCGCAGGAAAACCATTGAGATTTTGACAGGACAGTTTGTTTTAAAAACCAGAAAGTGAAACAGAAAAAGCCTTCAGAGTACCTCATTGACCTTTGTTTGGGATAATTTTTTTTTTTGTCTGTTTTTAATGCTGTTTATCCTTTGCAACATCCTGCACTGTGTCTGAGCAGTAGCAGGAGAATCAAAGGAAGCAGCTAATAGGTGCTGGCTTACGCGGTTTCAGCTGGGCACCATGCTGTTCAAACTGTGCCTGACTGATTGAATACCAGTATGTGTGGGAGTACCTGTCATTTGGGTTTACTGTTACATTCGCATTGTAGAAAGAGAATAGAAAGGCTGAAACATTTCTGTCATGTTGTTGATCTTCAGTACCAAAACACAGCTCAGCCACAACAAAACTATACTGGTAATGAATAATGCCTACTGTACAACAGAAGGAAATTGTGTTTATTTTATAGGCCTTAAAGTTATTCTGTCTACTTGGTATGAGACACCCCAAATTCTCAGTAATTTCTTTTTATTGTCATTTGTGCTGACTCTCAAGTTCTAGCTTTGGTACTAAAGCAAGCAGGCGGCATTCTTTCACTCGGGCGTTTGGGATACGTACTGTAGAAAACAGTTCTTCTGATACAGAAGGTAATGAAAAGTCTCGCAACACTGAAACAAAAATGTGTTACTAGAAAAAATGACAGCTTGTCAGAATGAAAAGTAGGATAACTTTCAGAGATGTGAAAGAGCAAACACCATGTGAATTGAAATATGTATGACTTGACTTAGTGCTGGAAATATACTTGGTGACTTGGTTTTTTGTTTTGCTGCTTTGTTCAACATTGTAAAGCTGCATTTGGATGGCCATGGGGATTTTGTGAGAAATTTAAGCAAATGAATATATCAGCTGAAAGATGACCATAGATTAGATTCTGTCATAGAAAGCTCTTCCCAATACCAGAAGCTCTGACCCTGGAGGACAGTTTGAACCTTTCATAGAGTAGGATGGATCCCATCAACTCTGAATCTTTAGCAGAGGAATCTCTTACAATGATACTTTTTTAGTCAGGGCAAAGGCAGCTTTAAAGCCACCGTTTGCTGATGTGTAGCCTTGAAGCTCACAATGCAAGAATCTGCCTTCGTCCAGTGATCTAGCTGTTTGTGAGCAAGGCGTGAAGCTCACAAGCCTTTCCAAGCCTCCTTCCAAAAGTCCTACTGGTAAGAGGAAAAGATAACTCCTCATCAGATATTACCTCGAACATCTCAGTTGCCCTCTGGCAGGCTTTCTGATATGAAAACTCTTACATTTGGTCACTGTAGGAATAAGGATTAACTCTTAGAATTTACCAACCTGGGCTCAGTACCTTGCAAGCTCAGTGTAGTCTTAGGAAAGGAAGACATTCCCAAGTATATTTTCAAAACCATGACAGGTCATGAGCTCTTCTCCCACCCTTGCTCTGTTCCTCTTCAGGAGGGCCCTTAAGGGCCCCCAAGGCCAAATCCCTGTTTATATCTATTCTTAATGAACAATATAGCGTCAGTGCCTGGTGTCCTTCTTGTCTGGCTGGGCTGGCATCATTCACCCTTTCTTCCACTGCAAGGCTGTACACTCTTGAGGAGAAAGAGACTGAGGTTATTGCCAGGAACAGAAAACTGCACTAACATGTTCATTAGCTGCTAAGCTTTGTAAAATCGTATTATGATTTCATATGTCAAATAGGAAACCTTAATGTTAAGATGGTCAGGTAGGTTGCTTAATGATTGTTTTGGAAAGGTACGTTCAAACAGAACAATGAGCTTCATTGTAAATATCAGTTTCATCTGTTATACTAATAACATTCTCAGTGCCTTCCTCTTTTGAGAAAATGTGATCATTAAGTTATTGAAAAAAACTATAGGTTATTGTGAACTAAAATATCTCTTGTAATACTACTTTGGCTACTTCTCTGTTCTTGAAATGCAGATCAGCTATAATGCAAAACTCTGTTTTTTAGTGTTTGGCACTACTGAAACAAGCTGATTTCTGTCTCTGTTGGCTTGAATAGTGACAGAACACTGTCACAATGCTTTATTCAGCAAATTTAATCTGGAAGTGCTGTATAATTTCTGTATGCCGATTATACCACACTGCTATCTGCCTCGATTGTTTTCACCATTGTGTTAACAGAGGGTTTGTGTCCCTTCTTGTAACAGACCTACAATGCTTTTAAGGTAGTTTCCAAAAATGATTCTGCTGAGAAGGTCCCTGAACTTTCCTTCCTGTGGGCCAAATGAACAGTTTGTCAGGCTTTCAAGGGTGCTTTTTTGTCAATAGTAACATTAAATACAAAACTGTGGGTGGGGCAGATTCTTTCTTTCTCTGAAACTTCCCATCAGCCTTCTCCTGCCTAGCTGTGACCATCCTCTTGTAGAACTTGGTAAAAACAGACAGAAATGGGTGCATCTATCATCTCTTATCACATAGTCCAGGATATACATGGCTGTGCAGGCCTTGCCGTCTTAAACCTTTCTCTGTCTAGAGCCCTTCTTCAGTTGATGATGGTTTTGATTCTACCATTCTTTCTCATTTTCTGTTGAGAGGAACCATCCAAAATGGATGGAGATTGAGGTTGGAGAAGGTTTCCTAGATGCTGGTTTTGATAAGGGTGTTTCTCCCTTATCCGCCAAGCCCCGCAGTAGCTTGTATTCTCAGATCAGCCCTGAAGCTCTGTAACAGGTGACCTGCTAAGCCCAAAGACATTGTAGTAAAGCTGTCAAAATGTACAGCAAATTTGGACTCTCTACAAGCAGAATTTGAGAGCTGTCATCACACCGAAACCTTTGGTTCTTTAAGTCACATTCTATAATGTACAGTTCAATGAACAACATGTTAATGTTCTGTTTTCTAAATGTTGTTTTGACATTTAAATGTTCAAAACCATCTTGAGTTAATTAAATGTAGAAGCTTCTAAGTGAATGGATTGTGCTGACAGCTCATCATCTAATTACCCATAATTAGGAGTAAAACAACATTAGTTAATAGAAATAATAAATAATTGTGATAGGGAAGAAAATTCAAATGTGCTGTCCAGCAGCATGGCAATTTTTCTCCCAAGCGGAATTCATACATGAAAGCCCTGAATATAGTTCTATTTAATCACGTGCTGTACATGCATAGGCATTGTTCACTGAATGTTTTAGGTTAATAAGAGCTGGTCTGAGAATAGAAAATACTAAATGATGTTTTAGGCTGATGAATTCCAGAAGCTGGGGCATGCTTGTTGGAACAAAATAGATCAACAAGGGTTTTGAAGAGACAGAAAGATATTTTTGCATCATCTACTAATCTTGTCAACACCATTAAAAGAGGAGAGGGAAAAAAAAAAAATCAAAGGAACTAAGAAGTCAATTTGGTTTGATTTTTATCAGTGTTCTTTGCCAGTTGTTAGCTGGCAGATTTTAAACTTGGAGGAATCAAGTGTGGGCAAGTCCAAATTGTTCACTTATCTTCAGGACAGTTGTGGAGACAATGTTTTCAGTCATTTTGCCTGAATGTTTATCACCAGGAGCAGTTTTATTTACTTACGGAAATGTGAAATGAAAAACATCTGTTTCTTGATGACCTAGAAAATAATGTAGTTCAAACCTAGTTTTATTTTTGTGTTTAAAGCTAGGAAAAATTTTGAATTACTGTGCTTTCTTTAGATCTGTAGTTAGCAAAGTGTTTGTCTTACCTCAGTCTAATGAGGTATAGACTCTTTGCAGGAATGAGTTCCTTACCACAGGCATCACTAGTTGCTGCCAATCTTTTTATTTGCAGTACTTAATCTGTTTTTAAGAAATGAGTTATTTATCCATATCTTAGGTGAGGTGGAACCAGTCCTTCGATCTTTATTATTACTATATATGTAATTTTTTCATGTATATATTCCTTAGTGTGCTTTGGAATAATAAAAATTGAAACAAGTAATGGGTTTTCAAGCAGGTAACGTATTCAGTTATGTATGTTCATTTTAATGTGTGTTTAATGTGCATGCATTTACCATAATTACTTACACAAAGAGAATTAGGAATATAAATACAAATGAAAAGCAACTACTTTAGTTATGACTAATGCCCAGCTTGGGACTACACATAGAAAACACCTATAAGATTTGTTCAGGAAGATGTACAGATAGAAGTGACAGCAATATTGGTATGAACACAAGATAATGGGGATGTAAAAGTACGTATGATAGGTGCATATCTAACAGGCCTGCTGGATTGAGAAATAGACCACAAAGAACCCACAGAAAAACTATTGGTAAAGAAAAAGAAGAAAGTGAATAGAAATTTAATCTTTTTTATTTTTAAAACTGATTTTAATAAGGAATCTAAATTTGTGGTCACCTTTTGTTATATTTCCATAATTATTCCAGTATTTTTGTTTTTACAAAAAAGGRAGAATGATTATTATAAAGTATTCCAGTTGTAAGATTTGAAGACAGCCTTTCATAATTATGTTTCTATTTCCTTTACAACTTCTCATTTTCCAAGATCAATTTTTACTTCAAGAAGTGATCCATAGATACTACCATGAATATTTATATTTAGAGAATGAAGCAGGAGCATTTGTAAATCCTTACCCTCTTAATTAATGCCAGTCTTCAAGGTTCTGTTTCCCAGTGATTGATAATAAAAAGGTTTCAGTGTGGCATGGTATCCTTTGCAGCATGAATCATACACGACCATAAAATTGTTAGCTACATCATTATGGCTGAGTGTATTGTACTAAACGAGCAYATACCAGAAAATGAAATGAATGTTTTATGTGTTCTCTCAGCTAGATTCAGGTAGTGTGCAAAACGTACCTCTCTGAACAAATCATATCCCTAAATGTGTTTTTTAAAGTTTGCATAATTAATTTGAGTTCACTTTTTACTGATTGAACACAATGAATTTAATTCCATGTGTCTTTATTTTATGTGCTGACTGGTTGAGAGCTTGATTTGGCAGTCACATTAATAGAGCTAGAAATGTGCATGTTTTTCTGATTTCAGTAGCATTATACGTATATAAGGATCTATGTAAGCACTGATTAGCAAGAAATTTTCCAGACCAGCTATAATTACATTTAAAAAAAGTAGACTTTCAACTATATTGATTTTGTTTTTAAACAAGTCAGGTTTTGGGGGGTGGGACCCAGAAACCTTTGGTTAGAAAAGCTGCAGTAACATCTCACAGGAATTGTTATTTCATGCTCACATACTCCTTTAGTGACTAGACCTCCTGGTCAGATGTCTTACACGATGCTTATTGTTTTTTTGCTGGATTATGGGACCCTGTTGCAACATGGGAGATGTAGTCCAGGTAGAAAGCTGTATTTACAACACAAGAGCATACAGAGTACAGGTAATCTGACACAACATTTTGCGTGAAAGGTATCAGTGCCACAGCACCGAGGACAGTCTTAATACCTTCTGGAGCACTTTCCTTGGAGTCTGATCCTACCTTTGGGATCTGCACAATACAAGCAGGAATAATCTTACTAAGATAAGTGAAAAATCGGATAACCACCGAGAATCCTTTTGCCTACTATTAGTGGCTGATCAGGTAAAATTCACAGTGCACACGTTTTTTACAAATGTATTCTTACAAAAGGTGTAGCTTTGCTGATCTCACATGGCTCTTGCATTACATGCCCGTTGCTCCTGCTGTGTCTTTTCTTCACTTCAATGTTCATATAGAATCTTTGGCCATAAGATGCTGAGAATTGGACTCATCACCTTTTTTGACGATTAGGTGAAAATTTTTCTCTGTATGCTAGAACTGATGAAGACTTTTGTAAGGGTTTTTCTAGCCTTTATGGCATCATAGAGGTAGATCTAGGTCAGCAGATCCGAGACTTCTTGGCTTAGTCTGCTGTGTTGGCAGTTCTGTAGAGCCAGTCCCTCAAAACTTCCAGCACGAAAAACTTGAAATCTTTGCAGCCTTGAGGGATTTGCACTTCTTTTTTCTAATGAGGTGGAGAGTCTAAAGGTACTAGAGCTGAATCCTAGAGATAGGATGAGATGAAGCCACCCCAAATCATGAGTTATACACTATGAAACCAATAATCTTTCCTTGGAATTAATTCTATGCCATGTATGCTAAGCTAAAAATACTTCTGGTGTGACACTTCAATATCATCCTCTATCAGCCAGCAGTCCCCTTTTTACTCTGAGCAATAACACACCCTGATGGACAATATTCCACTTTACCAAAGTTGAAAAAATAAAAATCCTTCATCCTTTCTGCATAGTTATGTTGCATTTTGCAGGGGAACAAAAAAAAAATTCCACAGAAGTCTGAACATACGGAGAAAGGGCAACTGTGTTTAGAGTAAAATCAGAAAATCAGTTTACCTAATCTACTGCGTTTGGCCCATAGTCAATGTGGGTGCTGTGTCAAATATTGCTATAAATATTCACTCTGAGCATATGGAAACAGGTGTTACAAAAATCCCTCAGATCATTTGCTTGACCTGTTAATTAAGTTTCACTGTTTACCTATGGAAGATTCTGGGGTTTACTTGGTACTGAGAGTACCCACAGGTTTGGATCCCTCCCCTTCCAAATTACCATGACTTAAAACCTCCTTAATCTTGAAAGGATTGATGAAGAAAGAATTGGAGAATTATATTGGAGATTTTATTTTTGCAGTGTAATCCCATCTGCTATAGCAGAATCCTCTGGATAGAAATTGTTAACTTCCTGTTACTGTAAACGGTTTTTAATAACATCTTGTGTATCATTGTTCCTACTTTTCATTTGGTAGCCAGCAATTTATAATTAGTACATTAGCAAGAACTGTACGATATTAATTCCCTTGTATTTGTCTTGAATTTGCAAGGAGCAGATTAGTACAGAAAGACTGCTTGTCCCTTTAAAACAGAGAGAGAATTTAATTACCATATCATTTTCTTTCTTCCCTGGGTTTTGTTTTGCCAAACAGAGAAGCAGAGGAGACTGAGAGCTGTTGGGGTTTTGTGAGGAAAGGCAATCTGCAGACTAATACAGGTTTTATGAATTGCAGCAGAAATATAGGTGCAGCTACGTTGGTACAGGCCTGTTGTAAACGGAAGTAGGAGATTGTTGTTATTTTTTTTTTTTGCCCGAGCCACCTAATTAATTCTTGACAAGCTTGCTGAATTGTTTGTCAAATTAAAACAAAGAAACTCCCAAAGGAGAAGGCTACTAGAACAACTGTCAGGAAAAAGAACAAACTTTGGACGCACAAGGTCGCCTACAGAGAGATTTATGCACTGAAGAACTTGTCTATTTTTCCAACTATATTAATCCAATATAATATTTCACATTTGTCCTCATGCTTTGCTTTGTTTGGCCTTGGACCACTGCAGACAAGGTAGCAGTAGTGCTGAAAAAGTCCAAGTATTCATTATTCATAATTTCAGGAAAGTGTTTCAGAGTGGAGGAATTCCCCTTGCAGGATCCTGGGGAGAGGGCAGTGCCACAGCCATCGTGGGTGCCGCGGATAACAGAATGAGAATCTCAATGGCCTGGGGAGAAACTGCTGGATATCGGACTGCTTCTGGTTGTCCCTGGCCAGAAAGGGAAACATTTTCTCTTTGTGGGGAGAAAGAGGCATTAAAAAAAGGGATATTAAACCAGGCTTTAGGGGGGGGGGGGGGGGGGAATTAAACTCATAAACATTTTAATTAGAAGCACTTTAAGGAATTACCAGCAAGGTTTTAGGAGTGCTGTGTAGGCAGCCCTGATATTGGTTGATTTTGCTTCTGGGCTGGAGCAGAGGAAAATGAGAAGACTTTTCCAGGGCAGTTGGCAGAGAGATGCAGGGCTGGTTCCTCTGCTCCAGGCTCTGGCAATGGCAGAGCTGTTCAGCCTCTCCCAGTTTTACACCTGGGATGGACAGCGGATTTTTGTCTTCACCAGGCTGGAAATGAGAATGGGGGAAATAGATGAAGCTAGTATCCCAGACCCTCTTGTGTCTAGCGTCCAAGCTAAGCAATTGGGTCGTGCAGCCCTGTGTTAAGAATTGCCGTACCTAGTCAGACAAGAGATTTGTCTCCCCAGTATCTGTCTCTGAGTGTGGTCTGTCATGAATATAATGGGGAGAGGATAAGAACAGAGCGAGCCTACAGTAATGCTTCCTCAGGATGCTCACCCCCATACATGAGTTTGTTTCATGAGTTTCCTAAGCAATTCTCAATTTAATAGCCCTGGATGCACTTTTCGTCTTCTAAGAATTCATCCTTTTGCTTTTTGAAGCAATGGAAACCATTAGCATCCATACTGTTCTGTCACAGGCAGTTGTGTGACTTAACCAGGTGTTGCATGAAGGGTGCCTCCATCCGTCACCGTGAACGTGCTGCACACCTGCTAATTGCATTTGGTGTCCCTGGCTCATGGGCTGCGAGGAACCATAGATGCTCAGTCCCTACTTGGTCTGGCCACTGCCTCTTCATTTTATCACGCTGACAAGCACCCTCCCCAGAAGAAAGCTGATATTTGCCTTTTACAGAAGTAAAACTAAAACCTCAGTGGGGAGAAAGTAGATGTTTTACCATAGAAAATGTAGAGCTCTGAGAAAGGGGGGATTTTCCTTGGAAAAGATGCTTCTGTTTCAGATTGACTCTTTTCCAGCTATGAGCTCATTTGTCCTAAGTCGTTTGGAAAGCAGAGGGGGAAAAACCAGGTCCCTCAAGAGGACTGTGTAGGTTCTTCTCAAGAGTTCAACTTAGTACCCACTGCAGCTGTCATCTTTACACCGTTGCATGAGACAGGAGTTCAGTGGAAATGTGAACAGTTGCTATTTATTTTTAAATGAAATATGCACACTTCTAATCTCGGCCTTTGGATGATAACACCCAAATTAAACTAACTTAGAATCTGGCAAATTTCCAGGCACTTCCTTTTTCCTTACTACGTTTCTTGAATATGTTTTCTTTTACCTTGCACATGTTTAATGCTTAAAGAGAAGGGAGACTTTCTTGTAGCGGTCATGCAGAGGTGCCTTTCATAAAGTGATTCACCTTCTATTGGGGACAGTCTCAGAGAGGCAAATTGAATTAGGAGGAGGAGAGATTCTAGTTTACAGAAGATAGGATTGTGATTTGAAAACTAAGGAATTTGTTCCCTTGCTAATACATAAACAGAATTCCCATCAACAGCAATGGAAACTGTGCACATGAAAAAAGAAAATTAGTGGTAAACCAGGCTATAGCAATATTGTCTTCAATGTATTTACATAGGATTCATAGTATTCTATAGGCAGCTGTGCAAACCTTGAAGTATGTTTAGTAGGGTGCATTTTTATGCATATGAAATTACAGCAATTTACTACTCCTGTTTAACTTGTATTTCTTTTTTTTTAATTTTAAAGAAGATGGGCCACACTACTATCAGTCTCTGTAATCCAGAGCGCGACCTCACTGAACAGAGGTGTTAATCTTGCAGGGAGCCCCAAGGCTGATCCACTGGGATCAGCTTGTCACCCTCATGGATCTGTGGCTGCGCAGGGGCTCTCCCCTTTGCTGTAGGCTGGGGCCCAAGACAGCCGCCTGTTTGCTGCTCCCGAGTGAGAAGATGGAGTGCTGCGCTCCTAGCACTAAATAACACAGTGTAAGGCTCAGCTTTCCTAATTCTTGTTTAATTCAGAGTCTCGTTATATTTGGTGATGTTCCTTGAGACTGGATCTTGGGAGTGAAGTGAATGTGACAATTCCAGTTTATTTTTCTCTTTTTAAAGGGAAGGCAGGAGGAGAGGAGTAAAATTAAATGACAGTTTCTAACTATCCTGACTCCAGTGAAGATTCAACATAGGAGGGCAAAAAGATATTCCCCTTAAGATAACTCTTCTAATTTAAGTGTTCCGATTTTTTCTCAGTAGTAATATAAAGACAGAGAGAAGGTTTCCTACTTTTTTTTTTCTTCCCTCTGGCCAATGAGGGGTTCTAATTACACTAAAACCCCCTAGTATTGACTTTATAATAGCTTCCCCCTGCCTACATGGCTGCTGTATATAGAAGGCTGAAACATCTCAAATCATTACAATGGGAATAAGCTGTTCTTTGAAGGAAATTCCAAGATTTTCCAACTTTGACCAGTGTGGAAGTTTTATGCGAATGACTGTATTTTGTTCAAGTTAATTTCTCTGCTGCTCTTTTTTGTGTTGCCAGCAGAGTGAATATTATTACAATACTTTCTTAACAGGAACACCCTGTGCCAAAGGTTTTAAAGTGTTTTATTTTAATGTCACAGATGATTAAATGCTTTAGTGTGACTGACAAGCTTTAGTAAATTCGTACAAATTAGATATACTAGCTCTTAGTAAAATAGATTTTCTAAACCTGTTTTGTGTGAGAGGAGAAGTAGCAGCTAATGATAGTAAAATACATTAAGATGCTGGCAAATTAAAAAAGCCACTTGCAGCTTAGCAGTAGTGATATGACAGCTCTCCGTGAGAGTGAGGTTGGAGACTACCAATACAACAGAAACACCCACAGGGTTTGCTGCAATATCATTTTTATTGTTGAGCAAGCTGAGCTGAAGCTTCCTCAGGATCAGAATATTCTCCAACTTGCTGGTTAGGAGCAAAGCTGCTGCTCTGCTCTCCTCTTGTCATTTTTGAGGATGCTGGTACCACTGGAGACACCAGCTGTCAGCAATCTTGTGTCCAGACTGGTATAAAAACTGTAAGTAGGCCATAGTAAAACATCTCTGTTAATGCTTTTTGCTGTATTAACTCTGGCAAACATGTAACTACCCACTGAAGATCCAAGAAGGCAAGGTCTGTTAGAGGCCCAACTAAAGCTTTTCTGGTATGATTCTTGGGGAGGGAGGAGAATGGGAAAAAAAAACCCAAAGCATCCCTGCACTAATGACAGAAGCTGTGCACATGCTTAGATACTTTCGTAGTAGGTGTTTTACAGCTAACGAAGCTGAATGCATGTGTTCTGCCTGGTAACACATTAAGTGTGGAAGGCTTCAGGTTTTCCAAGCTCCTAACTGAGCTTCTTTAGAAAGAATCTCAGAAATTCACCAGCTTTCAAGGGAACTGAAGCCAACTTCTGGCCTATACGTGCAACTATGTGATTTCCTACAGGAAAAGAGATGGTATAGGGGGCTTGCTGCTGTGATCCTGAGTTGGTTCCGTATGGTTATAGTTGCACATGTGTGTTTGAAGGAGTATTTAGGATGCTCTTGGTGCTGAGGCATACAGAGCCATGGCTTGAATCCTGGGCTGCAAAGGCAGCCATACCTGGTGTCTCGTTCTTGCGGTGAGTTGTGCTGTTCAAAAGGAGGAAAGGAGACACGTATCTTGGCAGCCTCCATGTTTTTAACAAAATGCTGTGGCTGCTATATTTGGCAGGGAGCTGAATCTTGCAGTTGGATACCACGTAACCTGATGGAGGGTTAGGGGAGATAGACTGAGGAGATGCCTCAGTTGAACAGATTTTTTTTTTTTTTTTTTTTTTTTTTTTTTTTTTGCAAGAAAGGTGTCGAATTAATCATGTCTGTTTTGTACCTCTGTTTCCCATCCTTTGTGTGTGAAAGGTGAAACAGAAGCTCCTCGCAGAGGAAGCCTTTTATTAGGTGTTTGTGCTGCATCCAGTCTTAACAGTGTTCCCATCTGCGGCCACAGTTGCTATACCAATAATAACATATGGTAGATACGTTTCAGGCTTGAGCATTGACAATAGCAATGTTATCATTTTATGTTTATACATCATTACGGTGTCAGTCATTTATATTTGCTTTTAAAAATAAGCATTTTCCTTAAAAATAACATATTTTAAAGTTAACAGAGTCTCTGAATCTCCCTTCAGGATGAAAGGTAAGGGAATGCATTTTATCATTAAATTATGATCTAATAAGAAGAATAAGGGATTCTTAAGAAAAAAGTGTTATTAACAACATTGTGGTTTTGATCTATGGAAAGATAAGTGTCCTCTAGTGGAGGTAGTACCCTCCTCTTCTTCTCTTATAAACCTTTGTTCTCTTCTGATGCATATTAAGCACCAGATGAAAAATTCTGTTTGTCTGTGGTCTAACAATGAAATACCTTGTAGGAAATGAAAAGGTCAAGCTTTCCCTGTCAGTGATTTATTATAAACAGTGCCTCCTTCTTTTATTTCCTGATACTTTGCATTTGGATTAGTGATGATACATCACCAGCTGCTAGATAAAATATGAAGTTGGGAAACTATGGTCAAACATTTCTGCTGAGGAATGACCCTGTAATCAGCTCCCAGCACACACAGGTCTCACTTGATTTATCAACCCAAACCTGGGATTCTAGAGAGGGATGAATTAGTTTAAAGATATCTAAGGGATAATAGCTAAAGCCAAAAGTGCTGTAGGAAAACCGTTTGTCACTGCCCTGCCCTGCCCTCCTTAATTGCAGAAAAATTGAGAGTGGATACGTTAGGCACCTGATATAAATCATTGGTCAAGTAACCAGCSATGTATCAAGCGGGGGAGTTGCAGGCCTTTTTCTTTTGCTCTTTGCAGGCAGGACACTTGCAGTTTTGACACCAAGAGGCTGTTGGGCCGATGTGGTTTAATGCACATCTGTCTCTGTGCTGACTTCACCTTGGCCTTCTGTGTGACTTCATGCATTTTGTTGTTCATTCCAGTTTCCGATGTGCTATTTTAAATGTCGCTTTCTGTAGTTTTGCATTTGGGGACCATTTGTCCTAGTTTTTTTAGCTGAGGGTGTAACAAAAAAGGAATGTGCAATTGCCCAACACATGTTGTAAATACTCCCATATTGCAGAACATATTTGAAAGTTCAGCACTCGTGGAAGCAGTATTACCAAATGAATTAAATATCTGCACCCCACATTCATACTCTTCTCATTCTCCAGTTGTTGTTTAACTACATTTACCTCCCCAATAAGTGCACATGCTTAACTTTACCAACTTTGCACACCGTTTAGGTAGAGCTTAATAATATTTGATTTCTAACATCATGTCTGTGGTCTATGAAATTAAGCATCTGGATGTACACAAATTCACACGGTTGTGGAACCTTCTACTATGAGCATCTTGCCTTCCAGTGCACATCAGGGAACAATTAGAAATTAATTCAGTCCATGTAATCTGTACATTTGAAAAAGCTGTGAGAGAATAATAACACATTTTTCTCTCCCTCAATCTAACTGTAGTTGTGAGATTTTTCAGAGATATGGTCCAAAGCATGCATAATGGTACGTCCCCTTTGCCAATATTTATTCTTATTCCATGTGGCTGTGCTTGTGCCTCCTTTTTCCTTTATAATGTAACTTCGCTAAAAATTAATTTTGCAGCCTAAGTAAAAATCCAATTGATTGCTTCTCTGCTTATTTGTCGCTTGGATAACATCATAGTGAGCATGGTGCAAAATCTGTTGTAATCCTGTAAACGAATCAGTGTACTGYGAATGCCCTCAAACGAGCAGGTAGGAGAGCACACAGAATCACAGAAGAGCGTAGGATGGAGGGGACCTCTGGAGGTCACAGCCCCTTCTTCTGGACCTGCTTAACACTTAGCATATATTTTATATGCCCTTGGCTAGAAACTGTAAAAATATTAAGGGAGTCAGGCACTTGATTTCTACCCACTTCTAATGTGACTTAGACACTTAAATCCCTTATATTGCTGCTGTTTTTTCTGGTTTTAAATTTCATCATTGCACTGAAAAATTGGATGTGCTTAAGGACATTGCTGATTATGGATCAAAATGTCTTTAGAATTGGGCTTTAGTGAATAAAACATTAAAAATATTACTTGCTCAATGTAAGTGCAATTTTTCAAGGCTAAGTTATGTTAACAGAATTTATTATTAAATTGTGTTGTAATTCTTTTAAGCTAATGCATGAAAATGACCTCAAAATCAGATCAAACCTAGTTAAGAAGGTGATTATCTAAGTCCCTAAATGTCTTTCATCCAGAAGCTCTAAAAGAAGGAATAAGACTTCATCCAATCTAGAGAACACCAGCATCATAATTTTAACCACAAAGAAAATCAATATAAGAAAAAAGAGAGGAAAAACCAACAGCAAACATTTGTCCATGTTAAGTGACTTTTGCCCACTGTTATTAGCATATGTTTTATGGGGTATTGAGCACTTACTTCCCTGCCTGAAGGTGAAGCACTACTGCAAATTGCTACACCAGGAGGAGACTCTCTTAAGATTGAATCACAGGGGCACTGTGAAATTTTTGGTTGAAAATGCTTGTCGGTGTGCTGTAAAGGATAATGGAATTTGATTTCACAAAGCATATTTCATACTCAAGGTGTCCCCCAAACCACTCTACAGATGAATGAGTTAAATGCTGGAGAAGCGGTGACTGTGTAGGTAAATGTGGTGCCTATTATGTACTCAGTGATAGCTTACACACAGCTGTGGACAATGGAAACAGGTTTTCTCTTTTATTATTGAGGGTCACCCAGGTTAGCCCCTGTTCTTTTTGAAAAGCACTCTGGGATTTCTAATTTCCACCTGGATGATCACCAGAGACAGACAGAAAGGGCCACAGTTTAATGCTTCACCGAAAGGATGGATGAATGATTGTTGGATGATTAATGGCTGGTCTGTGCTGAAAGATGACAGCCTGTTATAATGGAGATAGCTAACATGTAATTTTCTGCATACTGCAGTTTCACAGCCTCAGCATTCCCACATAGCGGGCATTTCATGTGGGTAAAAGACACAACAATGAAGACATAGTTTTTGGTTAGAGTTTGTCCCCTTCTCACCAGAGMGCAATGCATGTGGTAAAACACACTCCGCTCTGCTTGTGCTGGTTTTGTGCTACAGACTACTGCTAAAGAGGTGCTTCACAGAGGCTGGCAAATGTGTTGGCTTAAAAGTAAGCAGAGCATCGAGGAGAAATATTTCGGAGGGGACAGAGGTATCTCTTATCACATATCCAAATTTTTGCTCACTGGCCATGTGACATTTAGAACATTATTTATCAAAATCAGGCCTGAGGTTTGCTGACGGACTGATGCAGCTGGCTCCGGCTCTGCAGCCAGCGAGCTGTGGAGCCATGCGGGGAGCGCGGACACTCGGTCACCACCCTCAGTGGGGCTGAYGCTCTGTCACCCTATTGCATCCCTGAACAAGGCCCTGAGGTTTAGATAATTAGATCAATTGCTACTGTTACTGGTTGATTGTTTACTACAGAATGGTTATTATGAAAAAACAACCAACAACCAAACTTAACAAATGGTTTGCTTGGTTTGAATTTATTCTTTTTCCCCACTTGAAAATGTTCTTTCCATTTTGTTGATCCCAGAGCGTGTTCATAGTCAAGTTCTACTATGCAATCTCAGTTGTACCCAAAACTGTTTTTTAGAATGAAAGTCATAATTTCACATATGTGCAACATTACTGCAAGAAGTGTTCTGTGAGTGAGGGCAGAGAAATAATTTCTGGTAGTTTTGTGACTGGTCACTGTGCCATTTTCACAACCATTAACACCAGACCTGGACGCTGTTGCATCACCCGGCAGTTCTAATTTGAACTGCGTTTGGCATGATCACGTTTCTGTTGAATTAGTCAAAGCACATTACACAGGCTTTGTCCTAGCTTTATGCTTTTATGGTGACTATAGAAGGACACGCTGTACTTTATCTGGCATAAACTCTGAGTGGTACAGACAGATGATACCTGATCCAGTGTGTGCTTTGCTAGTAGAAAATTAGCCCATCAAAAAATTTTGATCAAATCCGAACTGGCAGAGTGAGGTTATACCAGACCAGCACTTTATATCATGTGGCTATAGCAATTTTTAGCTGGTACTGTAAGTCTTAAAGGCTGCTTTACTGTATTGATTAATCATAGTTTTAGAAACCATTTCTCAATTTTGAAACATTCTGATTAGAAATCCTTATTGGGAACCTAATATTTATTAGAGAACTGAGTTGCTTTTATCTATTTTTTTTTAATGGAAACTGTGGTTTCCTTAAATTACCTTCTATTTTTCATGCAATTTCAAAGTTGCTGAAAAACACAGGGGGGGTGTGTTTGTTTCTCCATAAGAAGCCAAGATGTTAAAAAAAGTAAAATTAAAATAATTTTGGTCAATGCTCTGTGGAAAAAAACCTTATTTTTTCCAGTAAAGTTCACTTTTTAATATTAAGTAGCTAAATTCCAGGAAGCTTTAATAAATTTAAATTTAATAAATTAATTCCAGGAAGCTTTTAATAAATCTGATTATCTGTTTAATGAAAGGAACTTGCAACTGCTTACAGATATTCTATGAGCAAAGCAAATACGCAAATCTGATAATTTGATGTTATTTGTAGGTTCATTACCATATGTGCAAGTATAAAATATAGAAACCTGAGAGCCAGATTATCAGATGTACTGAAGACATAATAATAAAACTGTGTTGATGTATACTGTTTGCAGTTGGTTGACTATTGGAAAGTTCGTGTTGAAAATAGCATCAAAAAGTTTTTATATGTACCTACATCTATTTATAATCTGCCAAGCTTAGAAAATCCATTTGTGTGTCTTTATCTATGGAGTTTTTCCATGATAGAAGATTCATGTGAATTTTATTTGATTTTTAATTTAAAATAATGGATTGTTCAGTTGTATTGATTATTGTTATTTTCAGGTGTTAAAATTAGAGCACGGCAGAATTGATCCTGCTGTCTTAGTTCATTTAAAGTTTAGTGACTTTTGGGAAGTGGAAATAAAGGAGAACTCAGCCTATAAGGTTTGATCCTATTGTCACATATATACACAGAGCCATAGGTAATAAAAATACTGAAGCACTCTTATGAGGCAGAGACCGAGCAAAATTTAAGTCGCTTCATGTGGGTGGTTTTTAGCTTAGTGTGAAGTGAAGCGTTCATCATTTGTAAAAAGACTAGATGTCAGTATTTGAAGGACTGTGTGTTTTATTAGTGTTTCTTGGTATTTTGCAGTGGTTTACTTAATAGATAAGGACCAAAATAGGTATTTTTTTTTGCAAGTTGTGCTATTAACTTGAACAAAACATATTTATGATTTAAGAGAATTTTCTGACTTTTTCTTCTTTTGTATCTTTTAAGTATCTTTATTGACTAATAGCATCTGACATATATTTTCATTTAATTGAAAGGATTGTGAAGTGCTTTATATACTTAATGATGTACTTTCAAATCACTACCCTGTAATGAAGTCTCTCAGGTTGTCTGTTCAGAAAAATGGAAACTTGGGACAAGAAACAAAGACTACTGCAGACATTAAGACTGCAGCAATAATGTAGGTCAGTAGAATGGAAATTTGTAATCTGACTGAAGCTCCAGGGTTAATATCCCAAATGTTCCTAGAGCACTAGAAGGCATATCAGATCTTTAACATAGCGGCATACTGCCACCTAACATCACATAAAGGATAAATTCAGTTCATCTTCACCGCAGATCCAGTCCGGAATCTTGCCCATATTTCAGACTGTCCATCCAAACTATTTAAACATATTTGGTGGGGATCACAGGTCAGAGTTGCTTTTACAAGGGCTAGAACCAAGCAAATCCTTTGGGTGGAGGCAATCCTTCTGGGAGCGAACGAGCTCTGAAGTTGATTAAATTGTCTCAAAATGAGTCTTAGATCCTCTCACTGCAAAGACCTGCGAGACTTGCTTCCCTCCCTTGCCACAAACACCCAAGTGCCTGGCAAGGACAGGCATTCCATCTGGGATGCAGCCGAAGAGGTCCCTGTGCCTCCCTGTGGTTACTCTGCCTTAAATCTAGTAGCAGACTTACTGGTGCATTCATTTCCTACATTTCAGTCCCAAGGATGTTTGCTGGTTTAAGTAATTCAGAAAACAGGTCTTTGATGAGAAACCTGATCCTGATGGAAAAGGAATAGGGGCTGTTTATGAGAGCAGCTTACCCAGCTGAGTGTGAGGGAGGAGGATAGCAGTCTTCAGAAGTATAACCTAAAGAAGACTTAAGGGGCATCAAAAGGGATGAGTGGAAGAAGCCATGTGCTTTAGCCTTCCATGAGTAGAAATGTCTCTTAGGGCTTCTTGAACTATAGCTAAGGTAAGGGGAATGTTTGGGCCCAAGTGGACATCACACAGGTAAAGCCCCTAAAGAGATATGCTCAGAAAGTGATGGCTATGCAGGTACCAACACCTCTTCCTTCACAYATTTAGAGGTGGTTTGACAGTCTCCCATCTGCGTATTGACATGTCTTGACCCTGTTTACTTGTAGGATCTGACAGGATCACAGAACTAATGCGACAGGCTGCAATACATTTAAGATAGAAATAGATTCACATTTCTACTTCAGTGCTCAGGTCAATGGAGTCACTTCAGAATTACATTTGTGTTGCTGAGAGAAGAATTTGGCCAATCGCCCACTCTGTCCAGCACATTAAATTTAAAAATAATTTAGCTAGCAGTTGTGAATACCCATTTCCTGCCAATAACCTTAGAATACCCCATTGCCAGGAGATATTTCTGACCTCACTTTGTGAGTCACCTCGTAGTGGTACTAGCCTGTAAGCCTTTCCAGTGCTTCATTGTTAGTACTCGACATACCAGCTTTACTGATGGCAGATTTAGTCACACACATGGTGGAGAGAAGAAAAATAAGCCCTCTCAAATGTATGCTGTTTATAAAAAGAGAGTTTGCATTAATGGAAGATTCTCAAGCTCTTGGATTTTTGGTTGATTTTTTAAAAGTAGGTTTTTAAATATGTTGTTTAAAAACTTAAAAGGAAGTTGAAAAATAGCATTTAATTGAATTAAGTAATTAGTATCCTGTGTACAGTACTCAACAACATATTAATTTGAAGACATGATGATTAAAGAGCAAACAAACAAGCAAAGCCCAAAGTCCTTACTCTAGTTTTTGTCGTTGATCGTAGGTTTGTTCTTGAGTTCAGTGGTAGGAACTTTGGGTAAGACCTTACCCTGAACAGTATCAAGTAACAAAGACTCTTCCTTCTGGGTCAATGGCAAAACTCCATGCTAAAGTACTTCAGCATTAGAACTGGTCCATATGAAGCTCTGTCTGAAGCTGATTGGAAGTCTTTGATAAGGAATAATTTTTAAATAAACTGTTGTTCTCATGTTTGTTCAAATGAAAAAGATTAGGAAAACAATTTTCTTTTAAAAGTTTAACTCTCATGTTTATGCAAAGTAGGACTTTGTGTTTAAAACCAGGCAATATAATTGAATTATTTATGTAGCAGCTTTCCTGTGTGTTGTTCCCCGCCCCCCCCCCCATGGATTTATTAGCGTGTCAGTTTGTGTGCTGGAAGCCAGATTCTTCTGTGTATAGTGCAGTGCTCAACAGTCCCCCTGCTTGGACTCTCAAATCAGCACTTAAGGTGCAACCCTCAGTAGGATTCGTACCATTTCCTCCCCAAACTGACCAGATTTAGGATCTGAGTTTCCTTTTTCAGCCTGATGCGTTCAGGAGAGGTAATTTCTTTAATTAGGGACCCAATATGATGTTCTCCATATAGCATAGGCAAGAGTTGAGTTCATACATCCAAAATGTCCTCTGGCATCTTCAAGCAATCTATTAGACTTCTCCATATTCTTCTGTACTTGCGGGTTTCAGGTTTGGGATATGACAGTGCTTTTACATGCAGACCAAACTGTTAACATGTCATTTGTTCAAGACAAACTGTCTGCGACAGCATAGTCTAGCTAAACAAGAGGTTATGCTATCAGTCTGTGTAAGTATGTCTGAAGCCCCTTGGCTGTGCAAAATACAAGGGTCTTCCCCTAGCAGACAAAATGTGCTCTTTACAGCAGAAAGAAAATATGCATATTGCAGAGAGAGCTAAAACGTGATCCAATGGTATTTTTATGGGCGCTATGACCTAGGAAGGCTTTGACCGAAAATGGAATCAGTCCCCAGTGTGTTTGACATTTCTTCAATGGGTAAATTGCTCTAATCTGGTTTTATGTTTTTCCTCTAAATCTTTCTTTGCCACTTCTTGAGTTATCTGATAGTATAGCCTTTATCAACTTTTTTTTCCTCACGTTACATCTGTTTAACCCTTGACAATCACAACTCGTGTGGCATGGCTGTCCCAGAATGCTTGCTACAAGTTTCTTTTCTCATTTACTAAAGCTACAAGCAAGCATGTTAATGCATCATTTTACCAATCAAACCTGCCACTTAATAAAAATACAGTGAAGTCAATCTCTGTTCTTAGACCTTGGTTTTTGGGTCTGACCAGTAGGTGTGACAGCTGTGCAAATATATAAACAACAGGCTGTGACCTTCAAGGTAAACTCCAATCCAGTTAATGTCACTAGGACTAGTTCAATGTCTAAAGCCAGGAAGAGAACTTGTTTTTTTAATTCCCCCAATTTGTTCACTAAGCTGCTTAAGTGATATGAAAAAATCTTTTTGGATATTAAACTAGTTGTCAAGCAGCTGAAACACCAAAATGTAAGCAAGGTATCAAACTATTGAGAAACAATGGCACTGTTACATGGTATTGGTTTGGAAATTTGTCAGCCTGTGCCAATAAGTCAAATGTCTTCCTTAATAACTCACCACATATAGTTACGGTGGTAGGAGATTGTCTTTGAAATATTCTTTGATCATCTTCTTGAACTGCTTTTGTCCATTCTACTTTACTTACTCAGAGAGAATGGAATCCGTGGATTAGTTACTCTTCTTGTCCTTTCTGAGACTGACAATGTGGATAGAATAAAAATTTTGTTTAGGAAAGGAGGCAGTGTCTGTGGTACACAAGCCTTCATTTGATGAAAGAAAAATAGCTGGACTGTGGTGACCAGAAGGTCTGCCTGGGACTGGATTTCAGAGATTTGTTGATTTGCTAACAGGATGTATAATCTTTCACATTATCAAGTTGGTTTCACCCACTCAAATCTGTTCGCTGATAAAGTCTGTATGAATGACTACCTTATATCGGTCAAGGTAATTTTTTAAAGGTTTACAAAGTTTTAATTTAAACATCCCTATGTATCAGTACTGCATTACACAACATGCATTTTGTGACACTACTGATCTGCCCGTTTGTATTCTTAATTATACATTTTCCAGGACTACATTTTTCTGTAAATTGTTCATGCCCCATTAAAATGGCTGTGACTAACATATACTTCATTCTGTACAGACAATATACTACATTCCTCTTTCAGATGCAGCATGAATTCTTTTAATTTGCAATTTCCCATCTGGTTCAATGGGAACTAAAACTTTAAAACCAAAATCAAATATACTGTGTTAAATTTGGGTTCATAAATTCAGTAGCAATATGTTTACGCTCTACTAGTAAACAGTTCCTGCCACCTCAGGTGATAATGTATTTTAAATTTTGTTATAAATATAAATATTTCATACAAATGTTTTAAATGTCTTCATCTTATTATTAATGATTTACAAGCTCATTATTTAAAAGAAAATGCAAAACAAAGAGGTGTTATAAATTGACTTAGAATTATCATGGCTTTTATGTTCAATGGTGAGATTCTGTACATTACAGAATTTCAGTCACTTGTCTAAGGAAACTATGTTCCTTCGAGTCTGCTTTCCTGAAGTCAAAGATTAGATATTGCTTGTTGCTTGAGAATTTCAAACGTAAGCATCGAGTGATTCAACTATTATAAAGATTAAATAAAGAACTGACCATCACCCACATTGCTTCTGACCCCAGTTTTACTTCCCACAGGGCATTTTGCCAGACTGGTTTCTTTCCTCCCTAAAATAACTGAAGATTGGACCTCTCCTTTGATGAGCACAGGCAGATTATGTATTATACATTCAAGCTCATGGTTGACCTTTGGAGATGCATAAATGAAAAAAGCAGCTGTTTGAATTGCACTTTCCAGTCCCTTGGGATTCGAAATTGGGATGCCATTTAATACATGCTTATTTAGTGGCTGTGATTTGTTAGGCCCTTTCTAAACATCGAAGAGGAGAGAATCCTTCCTGGAGGATCTTACAAGCTGTGAGAAGAAAAAGGAGGTAGGCAGTGGTTAAGGACCAAGGAAAAACAATGGAGACAATCATATATGATTTTCTTTCCCTCTTCAAAATAGCAGTGGTCTCATGAACAAATTACTGAATGTGTGTGCATATGATAACTTCAAGTGCTTCCTGCTATGTTTTGTGCTCCCTAGTTCTGAAAGATTCTGGATCTTTTGCCAAGTTTTGTAGGGCTTCTCTCTATATATACATGTAACCATTTTGTAAGTATTGCAATAGGAAATGTCACTAGTGTGTTATGTGCCCTGTTTCTTAAACCATGAAGGTGCTTGTGAGAGCTCATCTAGTAGGCACTGTGTGGCTGGATATAGCAGTGCCATATGGCAGGTCACCATTGATGTCCTCCTCATGTTCCCAGGGCTGCAGGGCACCCAGTCCTTCCCGGCAAGAGGAGAGCTGCCTGGGGTTTGGTACTTCGGTAAGAATAAATACTGTGGGAGGAATTGAGGTGTATCATCAGAGAGGGTCAGACAGCACAGGCTGAAGTGGTTAGAAAAGGGTAACTAAAGAAAATTCAAGTGGAGGAAATACTACTGAATTTGTTCCCATATACAAAGCACCCATTTAGCCTGCTGTGTTATGTAATATTGCTAAATAATCCTCCTCGCTGTCCCGAGCAAGTGTTCTTGGGGACTTGTGGTCTGATCACTGGATTTGCTCATCCTGGAAACACAGTGGGATGCTGTCTGGCCTTTATTTCCCAATGACATAGCACAAATATTTATTTAAATGCCATTTTTATGCTGAAAATAGGATAGCTTGTTATGGTGGAACGTGTAAAGTTAGCATTGCCCACGTTGCCTTCATAATGCGGATACGTTAAGCAAACACGGTTGGAGACACTGGTGATGATGAACAGTCACGTAAGTGTCTGGTGCACCTCTGTGAGTAAAGTGGGCTCTAATTTTTTTTTTTTTTTAGTCTCATACAGTAACATTCTCAGTGGATCATCTTACTGAAGTGCAAAGGTTAGAAACCCAGTGAAACCATTTGACTTTTTCCAAAGGTACATTACAGAGCCTCCTAAGCTATAATAATAGGAATCCGAAAACATGGGAGGATGACCAATTATACTTAAATCTGGTCAGTGTTTTATTTTATGTGGTTGTACTCTGGCTATTTTTTGACTTGTTTGGATCATACTGGCTAAGTGTTCCTGTCCAATAATACTCATTTTCCCCCAACCAGCTATTTAAACCAAGTATATGCTGTTTTTGCTATTGAATAGAAGGACAAGCACTTCCATTATGGTTAGTTGTTTTGTGGATTTTGGTACCCACCCATTTATTTTGGTTTGTTCTAATCTATATTTATCTACGGATGACAAGATGAACTTGAAAAAAGAACATGTTTAAAGTTGCATACCAGCTCCCAGGATATAAATCATATTGGGCTTTCAGCTCTTTCAAGCTTTCATAAACAGTGCTTGCTGAAAGACTGAATCATATTTTTCTGTGACTTTAGTTCATGTCARACATTTAATTTTTAACAACAGTGGTCAGTTTCCTGATGTGAACACATGACGCTGGCCCCAGAGACTTCAGCTTTCTTCAGCTGTCATCATAATAATTTTTTCTTTTTAGAGATATGCTCACAGCAAAATTAGAACTGGGTTAAAGGCTTTGAAAGTAGTGCAGACCACAGCGGTCCTAAAGCAATGGTCTACTTGCAGTGAGAGTGGAAACTGTGGACTGAGACCTGCTCAGCTTGCTTAAAAAAAAAAAAAAAAACAACTAACACATTAGTGTTAGTCAACAGCATACCACTTTGGGCAGTGGTAAAGGCAAAGGTTGACCTCTCTTATGCTGTTTAAAGGACTAGATTTTCAGCTGTTTGTATTAAAACTTACTGTAGAGACATAACAAGAGCTGGTGAAGAGCACGCTGTGGGATCCAGTGCCTCACGGGGAAGCTGAAGCGGTGCAAGGATTTCATTGTGGAGTCCTCCTCCTGCTTCTCCCCTTAGGAAAAAAAAGCTCTAACTCAAATAGGAATTATTTTGGGTAGGACTTGTGGTCTCTTGCACAAGGAGGTCAGGCTGGTTTATTACAGTGGTTCCTTCTAGCCCTATATTTAAATATACAAAAGGGAACACAGGAATACATTAAGCATGTTTGATTCCCAGATCTCTCCACTACTTCTAGGGCCCCCTTGCAAATTCCTGTTTCCTCCTTGTTTGTATGATTTTCTGAGAATCTCTTCTAAAACTCTCTCCCCACGGTTTCCAATTAATTTATGCAGAACTAGGAGGGAAATGGTGTTTTTTGCCTTCGCATGCCAAAGGCCTATTTGCAAATTGCCTCCCCTCCAGGGAGAAGGGGATGGTGCCATAGTGGTAAGGGACCCTTCTTATTCCCCACCTCTTCTTTCTTCCACGGGAAGGATGAAGCCTGTGCGCAAATAATCTGCTTCAGTGCAAGTAATGGGAGCATTTTCAGGCTCTGTTAGCTGGCTTATTGAAGCCCTCCAAATCTGCCAGGTCAGCTCTCACCACGGCAGCCAAGAGGTGGAAACTTTCCCTTCTAAGCAGAAAAGTAGGGACTGCTTGTTATGCCTCCTCCTCTTATTCAAGTTTATGTCTTAGCCAAAGTGAATTGACATAGACAGAAGGATCTTCATGACTCCCTCAGCCACTACCACAGCAAAACCCATAGGATGCCAATAGGATGGTGTTTTTACTGATACCTTTCAACAAAAGAGCAATAGAGAAATACAGATATGCGTTGTCACATAAGAACAGAGATGAGTGTTGGACACTCGCATGCAGTGCGGCTTCTTAGGCATTTACCAAACTGAAATTTGATGTTCTATTTCATGCAGTTATATTAGGATACTAGTAAATGAACTAAAAATGAGCAGATATTAATCAGGCTGTGTGTTTAGCCCTCCTGTGAGAAGTCTTCTTGAAAAATACTTCTCGAAATCTGACTGTCTACATTCTCTTTCTGATACTGTGAGCTTTTCTTTCAATTTCATGCCAGGCAAAGGTTGACTAAGTGTTTGCAATGCAGCTTCAAAAATGAAAGTAAACAAAATAGAAATGGATGGTAGACATTGATTTAGGGATTTAGTAGTTAAACTCATTGCTTTTTTTTTTTTCCCATCTGAGTCACACAGATGGCCAATAATAGACTTTACTAAGAGCTTGATACGAAATCTGTCGAAATCGATCAAAAAATGCCCAATGGCTCCAATATGTATCACACCTCAAATGAGTGCAGAACAGGAGCAGCTTGCTTACCACCAAAAAACCCATGCTAGCGGGGTATCAGCATAAACTTCTTAACTTTTTGTACTTCCAGTATCATTGGATTCACTGTAATTGTTTAGGATTTGGGTTTTTTGGAGAAGAAAGAAATCTTATAAATGTGTATAAACGGCAGTAATTTTTTTGTGGTGTGTCTGACTTGAGACTTAAGTAAATGTCCTTGTTTCTCCCCGCGAGTGAAGAAACTGGAGCATAATCTTGCATTACTATGTTTTCATGATTACTTACTTTGCAAACTGCAAAAATGAAGCCCCAGTTCATATGTGCATTTACATAATGCAGATTTCTCTAATCTTACACTTCTCACTCATAATTCAGACCTTTCAATCTCATTTCATGCTAATTTAGACTTCCAACTTTCTATATTTTGTCACCATTGAAAACATTACTGTAAGTGACACGGAGCCAGATTTACCCTCTCGCGATTCCAAAGTGACTTCAGTAAATCACTGGATTTATTTTGGTGTCTATGCGGGAACAGAGTTTAGCTTGTAATATACGGTTTTCAGTTTTAGAGCTATCATAATAGTAACTAATCTACCTCCTTGTGAGGAGGTAGATTTATTTTGAGCAGGTGAAAGGACACCAGTACAGAGAAGAGCTTTTGGCCAGCATATAAATAGATCTAGCTTGACAGCATAACAATAGCTCTGGCTTTGCTTTTGCAAAGGAAAACCAATAAGGGAGGGAGAAGACTGGGTTTCTCCAATGCACTCATTTAGTAAGAAAACATTTATATAAAGACATCTCACTTTATTTTGCAGTCATGTCCTCATGGTTTTTTTTGTCTCTTTAGAACATTTTATTCAACAGTTTTGCGCTTGCTGCCTTTTCTTTTCATCTAAGGATTCCTCCAAATGCTGTGAGGTACACGGAAGAGTTCAGCAGTTCCCTTCACCATCATTGCATTAGCAGATTTCATTCTCAAAACAATTACTTGGTAGCATGTGGCAACAGAGTCGTGTCTGAAACCTTTTGTCACTGAGTGGGCTTGTCAGAGACAGAGTCACTTCTGATCGTGACTTCTACACTGTATTTGGCATTTGAAAGTCTTAATGTTGGGTTGGTTTTGGTCTCTTTTTCTTTTCTAACTGTGCAGCCGAAGATTTGATTGTGGCATTTTGATGTTTTTTACATATTATTTTTCAGTATGGTAAATTCACAGAAATAGTTCCCCACTCGGGTATTTAAACTGTTACTCCTTTTTTATTATTTTTATTCTTTATTTTTATTTGAGAGGGAAAAAAGAAAGAAAAAACCACTTGGAAAATTGTCCTAGCCACCTTTCTGGTGAATACTAGAAAAACCAAACTTTGTGCTACTGTCCAACACAAGACTTATTTTTTCTTGTGACTATTTGTTGAAGCTAATATTCCTAAAAGCAATACTTTGGTGATTTGGCACACCTCTTCTTGCTCATCAATATATGAGGTATTTCCCCACCGTCCAGGAGATCTGTGGGAACAGGGAGCCCACATTTCCCACAGATTTAATTTTCTTCCAATGTTTGACATGCTGTTTTGCCTTTGTTTGTTCTCTGAGTCTTTGTAAGGCTCTGCGAGCTGTATGGGACCCTGCTAGTGCAGGTAAGGGGGAACTGGGTAGTTCTATGAACTATGCAGTGGCACATGCACCTGATGGTTGCAGGCAGTCCTTAAGTCCAAGCCCTGATGGCTCAGGAAGAGGACTGCCACAGAGCAAGCAATCATGCATAAATGGGGGTTGCAAGCAGGCAAGGCAGGCAAGCTAGTGGGCAACTGAGATTTCCATTGGAAATCTGTTGGTCAGGTGGGGTTCCTTCACCATTTTTTCAAAATTAATGTACATACCCTCAGAACGTTTTAGTAGTGATAAATTGGCATTTTCTCTGAGAAACATGTTTCACAGGAAAATTTCTGAGCAACTATCATTATGATTTATAATGCCCTCAAACCATGCTACCCAGGAGACCACCTGTGAGTTTATGCCACAACTGAGATGAATGGAAACACCTGACCTGCTCAGCCCTTGTTACTCAATCTCTCCCCTGCACTGCTGTTCCCCGTCCCAGACTGCTGACATCTATCAGCCTTCTGGGCACGTTATGTATTTGAATGAACGCTGGTAGAAGCTAGCCTGTGGTCTGAGAAGTGTGGGATTTGAACTGTAGTGGTTTTCTGGGTGGAGATCAAGCAAAATGTGGGAGAATAGGCCTAAGAATTGTAGTTTTGGACTACTTCTGTGCAAATCAGGTAGCGTTGTTTTTTTCAGTGTGAATCAAGGCTGTTGTTTGACGAGAAGGTTTTGTGCGTATATACATACACAATTCACAAAGGTACATAAAATCCTTTTAGTGTGGTGTAGTACCTTATACTGAAAATAATTTTTCTATAGCAAAAATGATTGAATGCGATCCCTGAGTAAAAATATGAAGAACAACTTCCTTCAGCTTCAGTAAGGACTGAACATGCAGGATCAGCCCTAGGAAGCAGATCTGTTGAGTAAGCGTGCATCAGTTTCCATAGTCTGCTTTCATGTCACAAAACAAAATAAACAGAGATACCACAAATTGGTCAGTCTGTGTCTCTGTTTAATTCTGATGAGGTAATGCTTGTTCCAGCCTTCCTAGCCAACCAATTTCCTATTGTTTTTTCTTGCACTTCCTTCTACTTTTGATCTTCATCCTGTTCTGATATGGAAAAATGATCCTTCTCCATAGGTGGCCACCCACAGTTTGCTATATATAGACCATCAGAGCTGGTCATTTCGCAGAGGTCACCTGTCCCTCAAGTACAGCCTCCTCTGGGGGACGGAGCAGTTACTCTCCAATAACTCTGTGCAGAATGATTTGAACCTAGCACATGAACAATCATTGGAAAGTATGGCTATGATGCTGTACGTGATTACAATGTTGAGATAAGTATTTTTCTTTGTGGAAAAACATCACAAGACCGTTTATGGCTGTAAGTGGCTGGCATTTGGGTTTAGCTCTGCACCAAAAGTTACCTCTAATTACAGAGTGCCCCCTGCTGAGATCCTGCTTGGTGCTAAGGCAGAGCGGAGAGTGCCATCTACTGCTCCTTACCTATAAAATAAATTATTCTCCATTTGTGTTTGGAATGCTTTAGTGTTGCCGTTGCCAATGTTGGAGTTCGGGGTCAGTTGCTGGACTGCGTGTTTGCCAGCCTTGCGTGTCTGCGCTGGGGTGTGAAGGTTGCATCAGCACTGAAGGCGAAGGATGTGTGCCCCGTGGTGAGGAAGGTTCCAACAAATAACTCCTCAGCAGTGCTCTGTAGGTGTGGGAAAGCTGATGCCCTGCATAAAATGGCATTATCATCATTCATTGTAACACGTTACAGGCAGCTGTCAGTGATGTCAGTGGTAGTTCTTCGACCTGTTTTCCTGCAGAAGTTGACCTGCTGTGGGTATTCAGAGAGGCTGGGTAACTTATAAGTGTGTGTGCTGGGGCTAAATGCTGGTGGAAGGACCGGAGAACTTGGGAGGAAGATTTTGTAAATTCAGGGTTGAACAGAAAAGAAAATATGATCTACCATTACTGGTTTCAGAGGTTAGAGCCTCAAAGGTTACTTTAATGGTCGCTATCCATGTATCTGCAATGCAGAACAAGCTACTCTGGTATAAGTTGTACACCTCAGGATGTGTATTCCTCAGCCGTAAATAGATGTGTCGTGGATTCTTGTATTTTTTTATCGCACAGGAAAGTTTGGTTCTTTCCTAATCCTTTCCTCACCAATCTATACCCCACCTTTTGCAATCCTGTCCTTAGTCCCTCTAGAGTGGAACTGCAGTGCCAACAGCTTGCAGCGCCTTGTAAAATCTTTCCTAGCTTTTCGGAACAGGGAGTTTTTATCTACTTGCCTGCCACTTGAGCAAGACTTTAGCTGCTTAAACTGGCTGCTTGTCAAATGCAGCTTAAAAAAAATAAGAGGGGGAGGTTCAGCTTGTGTGAGAGGTTTTATTGGTTCTTTCACTAAAGGGGAAAAGAATATTTCGTGCAGTAATATAGAAGTACTGCTTTGGTGGGGTTCACCTTGCACATCACATTAAATATCTGTCTACATACATGTGGGATTGCAACATGTTAGAGAGAAAATGCTTTGTCTCAGTTTATGTAAGCCTAGAAATTAAATGTAGAAGAACTTTGGTTGGACAGTCACAAGTGTGCATTGGTAGGAGTTTTTCTTGATATACAATTTTTAATTCTTTGTCTTATCCTTTTACTCCTCTTGATAGCCTTAGTCTTTGCTTTTAAATGGGGAACAGCAATATACTAATTTCCATGGCAAAAAACCACTGTCACCGTTACTTTAAACAATGGTTTTCCTGGACCAAGGAAGAGTGAGAGCAGTGACTGTGTAAATTGCAGTAAGTGGTTTTGCACCATAAATCAAGCAATCAATGAAATTGAGTTCTTGGCTTGAAAAGCCAGAAGGTGGGCTCACTTCCCTGAAAAGCATTGCTACAGACTCCAGAGGTGTAAATCTTCATCATATTAAATTGCAGTGGAGCCAGTGGGACATGGGATAAGAGAAGAGAGAATACCTATCAGGAAACAGGGAAGCTCTGCCTTTCTCACCCTTCGTGGCCTAATAGGAGAATATTCTCCTTGCTGAGTCCAGGAAACTTATTTATACCTGCATCCAGACCTGTTGTTCAATATTGTGTTAGTAAGACCACATCTATTTTTCCGTGTTATTTTAATCTCACAAATACTGAAACCTGGTTTCTCCTCTTTGAACAAAGTTTGAGGTAATTGGTTATTTGTTCCGTATTTTGGATGAAGGAGGCTGATTTTGTTTTTATGTGATAGGCAAGAAGTCCAAAGGGTATATATAATGGTATAAAGCACTAGAGATCCATATGAATGACCATAAGGTAGACTAAAGACAGCATTTAAAGAACACCCAGAAATTGGGCTTTTAATTATGTCTTCATATATTCAGCAAAACCAACATTTATACTGTGTTGCTGTATCACTGCAGAGCTGTTGATATTTAAACTTCTCTTTTGCCTAAGCATGAATTAATCCAAAAGGCTTTCTAAATCATCACAAAGACTGCAGAAGAATTGTAATGCATAGCTCTACCTTTTTGCTGTTTATTATCATGTATAATTGTGCTTTAAAATGGCACTAATGCAGCAGTCCTTCCCCTTCTATTTGTGGATTCTTTTAAGTATATTTCATTGAACATATTTGTATTTTACTATTTCTGCTATACTTACAACCATGCCTAATATTTAAAAAGTAGAATACTACTCTTGGGTTGATAATTCTTGAAATGGGAATGAGAACTACCTAGTGCTCAGTCACGGGAAACAACGACTTTTTTTTTTACATGCATTACAATGATCAGAGGTGCCTAATTTTAATTTTTCTTCTTTCCTAAGATTTACCATATTTTACATGTATTTGTAAGTGCATACAGCTACAAACAACTATCAAAAAGCTGAAATGCACTATTACAAATGCTGTGACGGTTTTCTTTTCTCTTTTGTCACATAATGTATATGACTGGCCAGAAAATGATCTTTTGTCCTAAAAGAGTCAAGCTTTTGAATTTTTTATTATGATGCAAAATATGAATGAAAGAGCAGGTGCATGCAGTGCATCTCAATCTTTCCTGTTGGAGTTGTTCCACTTGGTATAAATAATTAAATGTTCAACTGGCCATGGCGGGTGGGAGGAATAGAACAAGTGAGCAAGAATGACAACATAGCCCAGTGACCAGAACAGTCATCTGGGCTACACGGAAACCCAGGTTCGGTTCCTTCCTCTGAATCATGCAAAGGTGTCTGTATTTCTTGTAGGGGTGTCCTAATCACTAGGCTAAGGACTATTTTGGAACTGCTTTCACTTGCTTGTACATGTCTGATAATTGGGCATTATTTCCAGCCAGAAGGTTATGAGGGCAGACATTTCCTCAGGAGTTAGTATTTTTTTAATGGGGAAAAAGAGTTTTGTCATGTTTTTGGCCACATCAAATAATATATAGGATTTATAATATTAGCTTGTCATGGCTTCCAATGTACATCAGTGTTAGTCAAGCTTAAGATAAATACAACRAAATAACTTATAGGGGAACTAGAACTTGAGAATTTAATTTGCAAGAGTAGGGTATAATATCATCTATTTCCTACAGCTGCTTAGTTTCTAAATTTGATATCTTAAAACTGTTGGAGTTGCTATAATTTCAGATAAAATGTCTTCCCACAGGCAAAAGATAATTTTTCATAAGCTTTTAAAAAACTAATAAAGTGGTAATCTACAGTACTTTATTATTTAGAACCCCAGCCTTGGGGATATGATTTGCAAGGATTTTTTTTTTTATGTCTCAATTCAGGGTATACTTGTGAGCAGCCTGTGTGAATGTAGTCAGTCTTTTCTATAGGTTTTTTCTTTCTACCAAATGCTGTCTACATTCAGTCCATAGAAACACTACCACCTCTTTAAGTGGCAATGCTCCCTGCAGAGTTTTTAGCCTGTAGGAGATATGATTAGGGGGTGATAGTGTTAAGCACTCCTCCTGTATCTGCTGGCCCACTATGATAACCTTAGGGTTACAATGCATGTCTGACAAATACAATTCCATTGTGACTAGCGCCTTATGGCAATTTAGGAGGCTTATTCATCATTTTACAACAGACTTCTGTCAGGGATTTTGCTTATTTGCCCTTCACTGGTGTACAGTAGTTGTAGGTTTATCTCTAGGAGTCCAGCCCTAATAACCAATAACAAAGTGCTTAAGCTCTAAGCTTGTGAGAAATGGACTTGCATTATACTCCAACTGCACCTTAGCTCTCGACTGATAAGACAATGTGTCTTTGAGAGAAGGAAGGATTTGTATGAACTGATCCTTTACAGTATGGTGTATGCATTGGTAGAAGATACGGGGAAATACATTGTGTTCTAACCATCCAGATCCTAGCTTTTTACATATAAAATACATCCTTGCTGTCATTAGAAATGTTTCCTTTAAAATATGAAAGTGAAGAGATATCTTGCCTTGGAAATTGCACTACAAAGTTGTTTGTAACGATGATGTGGGATTTGGAAGAGTTACTTTTGATGAAATCCCCATGATTATGGTTTAAATTACACAGATTTATTCAAGGAACAACAAAAGTTTTTTTTATTATTATTCAGATTCCTGCTGGGTTCTGGATATTAATTAGGTAGTGGTTCCAGATGAAATCCAGGAGAGTGGAAAAAAAAATGCTACTCACGTTTTAATAACCTAGAGAATTTTAAGTGGCTAACCATATTGTTTACTATATATCAGTCTGAAGAATAAAGAATAAAAGCGCATGAATAGACAGGCACACAGCATGGAAGAATAGCACCATACACCCTAGCTAAAGTGCATTGTATATTCAAGGTTTAGATCTTCAACGCAGCAGATTTAGAGCGTGAGGGGGCAACATTTGAGAAGTGTGTACTGAACAAACACAAACATGAGGATTGCCTTTTTTCAGTTTTAAGTGTGAAAACATTAGCTCCCCCTCTATGCCTTTGAAGTCTTCTCTTTCTAGCAAAGCTCTGGCAGGAGGGAGGTCTTTCAATTAGTTTCTCACTCATTATGATTTCTTTGAGAAATTTTAATCAGGTTTTCCATCACAGAGTGCATTTGTTGCTGGTGCTTGATCTCTTGGCCAGCTGAAGCTTCTGTGGTCCTTTGTCTCTTGAGCAGTTGGGTCTTCTATAAACTTTCTGGAGTAGTTATTAATCATGGAAGTTTTCTACCTTTTTTGAGGTGCAAAACTGTGCACAGAGTAAAATACCAGTGTAGTGACATGAGCTAATTACCTGCAATGTTATCAAGATAAGAGATAGCATGTTAGCAGTAATGCCTACAACAGCATAATTACTTTCTGTTTCCGTTATTTTGTGGTAACCATATAATTAGCTCACTGTACCAGAAGCTGTCTGCTTTTTATGGCAACCTGTACTGCTAATCACTAGAAAAGTTTGTGTAAGTGATTTGTAGCCTTTACGCTCATAGAGTAGCACCAAGTAATTTGAAGGGGCAGCTGTATGCTGGCCCCTTCTGTAGAGGTAAGGAGTGAGAAAGAAGAGACTGTCAAAGCTGTAGGAGCAGGAGGACTTGAAACCTTTGCTACAACTTCACAAAAATGTTTAGTAAAGTGTTAACCACTTCATATGGTTTCCTCTGGATTAAAATATACGTGTCCTTTTTCTCTTGAATCTAGTCTACGTTAAAGAATTTTGCATGATTCAGTAAGCGTTGATTCCCTTAAACAATATAAGTTATTCTGATTCTCTGATCTTCAAAGAAGATGTTTTCTTATAAAAGCAGAACTTCAGGAAGGAAAGGGCTCAGCAGGGCCAGATTATTCATTATGAAAGAGACGTTCTTCTGTGGGGCATTTTTCAGGGATGATGTCCTCTCATGAGGAATTCCTCTTTGATGCTAGGGAGCCTGTTACTGCCTATTGCTGTTCCCCACGTCAGTGAAAAGGCACGTCACGGTTGCGCCAGTGGTCTCGGAGCTGGGGCTGCCGTACCCACTGGGGCTTACTGGGCAAGAAGGTCAGGCTGATGCTTGGGAGAAGTTGCTGTAAGGAGGAGGAAGGGCAGAGCCGAGCTGGGTCCCTGCAGAGCTGCGCGCTGCCTACCCAAGGTCACAGCGATGGAGACAGTTTAGGACAATGCCACTGCAGACAACGGGGCAAAGCAAAAAACATGGTACTATTACACTAAATTATTTCTGCCATTTCTGCTCCATAAAAGCTGGCTTTTGTGGATACGAGTGAAATCTCCCGTGTGCACAGTACTTTAGACTAGCAGGAAAGAAAAAATACAAGTGTTGTACATATTTAGAAGTTGGATTGGGAATTTTTTGTATTTCCCCCCACTCCCCAAGTCTCAATTTAAGTACAAATTCACCAAATTTGGGGGATAAAGAACATGCTTTTTATCACCATTCCCTCCTACTTAATTCCAATCCTGTTGTCAGTTAATTATAGATGCTACTTTTTCAGATAATATTGCATAATTCAACGGAAAACAAAAAAGCTCTGTAAAAAGTGGTTATTAAATTCAGGTTTAGATATTTGATATGGTTTCCAAGTACCTCTTTATTTATTTGAAAAAAGGAATCCTCTTGAAAATGTGCTCTTTCTTCTTTCCCTCTGTGGCCTTGGAGCTGGTCCCTCTGAGCACTGCTTGTACGTTAATTATTATGGTAAGTAGGGAAGATCAGGTGATAACATGAATACTCTTAAAGCACACCACCAAGACTTTAAGGTAGGCAGCAGTGCTACACGGTTGTAAGCTATATGCTGCCTGATTTATTTATTTTTTAATGCACCAGTAAAAACAAGGCATTCTTTAGCTCCTGTTTGATCCCTCATCCCAGTCCTGTCCTCGTGGAGAGCCCCCTCTCACTGCAGCTGCTATTCCTTGTGCTCCATGAATTGCCCTGTTGTGTGCAGGAGGCAGCAAAATCAGGATCTCGGAATGAAAGCCCCCTCTGCGCTGCTAGGCAGGTCGTGCCAAAAGCCACCTAGGTTTAATTCCACTGAAATCAGTGAAGTTATACTTGGGGTCCGTTCTAAACCGTTGCATTGCTCACTGCTTGATAAAGTGTTTAGCATGTGTTTTTGTCCCCTAGGAGCTGTGTGTGTTTGAGCAGGAGTTCTGTGAGTGCAGGGAAGGGGGAGGCCCCCAGCATGAGCTACTCAATCTTCTTCTTTCCTCTCAAGTGCTAGTAGTAAGGCACTCTACCTTCGCAAACAGAGGGGACCCTGTTGCTGGGACGAAGGGGAAACATGTGAAGACTAAGTAATTTAGTCCTTAAAAGCAAGATTATTAATATTCTGGACATTTTAGGGTGTTCTAAAATTTCAGCCGATCATGATATATACAAGACGCATCTTTTTCGCTGGCAACATTAAGATGGTTTAACTGGATGTCACAAGTTCAAGTAGTGCAGCAACAGAAATTTATTCCCAATGCTTCCTTGTCAGCCATTGATGAGAACAGATTCCTCACAGCTGAAAGGGTCAGATTATAGTTTGTTGTTGGGTGAAACATCCAAACTGTTCTAACTCGGTTTCATGCACTAAGATCTCTGTTTTTCTTCCTTTTGAATTCAGTTTCAGTATAGTTCTAGCATAGCAAAATTTGTCACCGTGTAAAATAATTTAAAAGCCAATTGCTGTTTTTACCCGAGTTTCTCTTTATCTCAATGCAGCGCTGGGACTCCAGATCAGGTTCTGTTCTCGCTTCCATCTGTTGTCTGTGATCTGGTGGTGTAGAATAGATAAAAGCACGTAAGTTCCCCCATGCTTGGCTTGAGGAGTGTCATGTACCTGTGTGGCTGCTTTTCTTTGCCTTCTTGCCTACTTTCTAGATAAAATACTATGCAAAAGTGAAGAAGAAAAGGTAAACATACTGAAACCTCCAAGAAGTGTCCTATCTCCTGAAGGCCAGGATGCTAGGCTGCAGTAATGCTGGTGGTTTTGATGCTCATTAGCGGTAGACCTTTCACTGCCAGACTGGCATGCAACTGTGTTATTCTGCATCTCCCCATTGATTTAAAAAAAAAAAAAAAAAAAAAAAAANAAAAAAAAAAAAAAAAAAAAATTGACAGAGCAATAGAAAAGTGTCAAAAAAATCCATGGGTTTTAAAAGGTAAAATATTTACAAACCGTTTGTAGATGGTGACTTGAATACTGCAAATATTTGCTCTACTTATATATTGGCTACTTGAATACCCTGCATAAAATCACATGGAGCTACATAAAACGTGGGAGAATGCAATAGTTTGATGTATTTTGTTGCATTTATAGACCTGAAGGCTTTATTTTGGATAGCAAAAAGGATGAAGCAATAAATGGCTGTCCTTTTTCTCGTTACAACTGGTTCGGCATCAAATTCAAGAGGACTGGGGCTGGTGGACAATACATAGGCCTCTGAATACTCCAGTGCTGAGTGCACAATGGATGTGTGTTCTATGGCATTTCTGCTTGTCCTAGTTACTGCTTACTCCATGAAGATTTCATCATAGAAAGTTTAACTATTTGAGGTGGGAAAGGGATTAAAGGGTTTTTGAGCCATCTCTAAAATAGTTTTGAACATTTACTGCACATCTAATCAGCAAAACAAGAAGAGGCGTACTTCAAACAATCAAACCTGCCACAAAAAAGTTAGTTGTCTCCAGTTTATCTTTGTATTAACTTTATAAAGCTGGAGTAATGCTAGTCTGGTTTACAGATCATTTGTTTTTCTAGTATGATATTTTAAACCAACAGAGCCTGTGGATGTTGATAGCTTAACACTGCTGAAGTACTTCATACAAGACTTATGCCATTATGTGGGCAGAATGACTTACCCATGTAGAGGAATATTGCTGTTTTATAAGCTGATATAGCTCTTCATTTGCCTTACCATTGCATAACTAAGAAAAAGGAAAGTAGGAAGGAAAAGTATTGTTTCTCACACTTGGAGAAAAATGATCAATAAATATTATAGCTGCAAAGGACCCTGTATTTTTTTCTGAAGAGATACTCAAAAATTATAGCAATGGCTGCCTTCGAAGTATGTATCTTACACTCTCTCAGGCCATTCAGACACTGCCTGGCCCAATGGGGAAAGTTTGCTGCCTCTGCTAGATGCAGAACAGCAGAGGGAAATAGGGGCCAACAACCTCCAAAAACCAAGTTTGCCTGTAATTTGGATGCTCTGTGGGAGGACGTGTTTGGGGAAGCGAGGAGAGGAGTGAAACGGGATGCACGCCTCTGTGGGGAGGTGGTGGCTGATTTACCCCACGGCTGCTGGGCATGAAGGAAAGCAGTAGGGTCTTGGAGGCTCCCTTTGGAGTTTATGGGAGTCTCTGTCACCCCTCAAGTGCAGGGTGGCTAAAGGCAGCCTGGAGTGGGCCACAATGGGTAGTTACTGGTGGGAACCCTCCCTGTAGCTACTTGCACTGCACAGCTTTCTGGGGATAGTGTGCCTGGAGATCAGTTAGTAGAGGGTACAAACGCTCTTTGCCTCAGGTGACTTTTCTTAGCAGAAAGTATTATATGAAAGTCTTCCTCACCGCCACTTACGACTCAAGATCCTTTGCCATCCTGCTAGACAAGTAAATGATATTACATGAGGATATATCACAGACCTTGAGGAACTTTTTGGTGATATCTGAGGTCAGTCAGGGAGGGCAATGCAAATKCTGGGGTTCAGTACTACTCCTAGTGAAATCGATAGCATTGGCCTTGAGAAGAGTGGGAGTTGATTTAGCTCTGACAGAAACCACCTGTGGAGCGCCCAGTGTTTTCTTTGCTGACACATAAAGAGGTGTCCTAACAAAGAGGTGAAGTGGAGGAACTGCAGTGTGAGGGTTTCAATAGTTCTTAACCAATCTTCTCGTTTGGGAGCTAAAATAGATAAACTTCTGTGCTAAAGGCAAGGTGGCTTAAAAATCTGTTGTTGTCTTAACGGTAGTGGGAATGCAGGAAGAGAGCTAAGTATATAGAGTTATATAGCTATGTATATATTACTGTTATATGATACATCTAAAGGGGGGTGTGTGTGTGTATTAGAACAAAGGCTATAGTGTAAAGTGGAAATGATACAGTAATCTTTTGAGAAATCATGACATTTCACATGAGCAGCTCCCCTCTAAAAGTGAAAACAAAACAGAAAAAAGGGTTAACCCCAAACTTTTCCTAAAAGATGTCTTAAAGAAGATAACACAAAGTGCTTTCATCATTGGGAATCCTTCTAATATGCAAATGTGTTTGGAATAAGTATTGGGTAAAAGAAAGGTAGATTGATTAATGGAACCTGTCCTTTATAGTTCTCTTGCAGTGTGTAAGGCTCTGTGTTGTGCCTGTGTGTGTGTGCGTTTCAGCAGTAGCATAAGCATGCTGGCAAAAGCCACTGCCAAGTCTCATTAATTGCAACTCCCGCAGACTTATTCAGCCATAGAACTCTTATTTGTGGTGTAGTTTTACATGAATTTGGGACTTGGGTTTCCTTTAAATTTCAAACTGCATAGAGCAAAGTGTATCCTATTTAAAGGAAGGACAAAAAAACCAAAAAAAGGCTAGATCTTAGGAAAGAAACAAGATGATTTGCCCCTTAAATTCATTAGGATTACTAAATGGTCTCATTTTTATTGACAAGTGCAGTCCAAACCCCCCAATAAGTGAGAAATTTCCTATCCAGCGTACTGTTTCAGCCAAAGCTGTGTAATTGCCCAATATCATAGGCATAAACGGCAGGAGGGCAAAGGAGTTCAGTCAAGACCCCCCAGTGTTTGTGTTTGGTATGAAACACTCCATACAAAAATAATGATTTTGGCTCCTTGAGCCTCCTCCTCCTAGTAGTATTTTCAAAAACTTTGCCAGTTGCTGTTGTACTTTGTTCTCCAAGAGTACACTGTAGAAAATGCAACTTCACTAAAGAGTGGCCAAAGGTTAGATGTTTGTGGGGAAATAAAGGAATTTTTTATATATATCAAAGATTTGTGCAAATATATGACTTTATTTTGGATAATATTTAGTGTGTTTCCAACAAGGCTGAGCTGTCCACCACTTCTAAAATGGTCATAATTACTGCCTGGCTTTAATTTTTGCATTTTCTGAATACCAATGACTGCTTAAAACGTTTGTTCAAAGTCACTACTGTTAATTTTACACATGAAAAAAAAATCCAATCGAGCACTTCTGTAGATTCTCACCATTAAGTTAATATTATGGACTTTTAACTGATGTTTTAATTAAGCTTTCCTATTAATTAGAAGATTTCTTAAATTAAAACCAGATCCTTTGTGGCCAGTATTTCCTTTTGCACTTTTAAATTAAAACTTGGAAATATTAACCAGTGATGGACGAGTCATAAATGCAGGCAAGAAAAAGCTTCACTTTTTATGTTGGTGTCACTTGGAGATGAGCTATTCTGCTGAAGGAAAGTTCTCGAAGTGCACTGGGGGAGAGGAAACAAAAGGTTTATATGGCAGGAAAAAAGCATGTATTTATTGATCCTTCCGTCTGTCGTATATGTATGCTGTATATCAAATCAGCAGTCTCCTAGGAATTTCAGTATCCTGAATCTGGACACCAAAGTGCCTTTAATTAAAATACTTCTCTGAATGTATTTTGTTTCTATAGTTTACTGTTTATTTTTAAACTATTAAAATATGGCAGAAATGGAACCAATGGACATTGAAATAATTCAAAAGATCCATTATTTCTCAACCCAGTGACTTAAATTCTTATTTTATGTATGAGGAAAGCAAGACAAAGTTGCTTTTAATATCTTATCTACAGATTTGGGAACATAACGTAACTCAGTCCCCTGAGCTAACTGCTAAAAACACACACTTCCTAAGAAAACCAAAACCAGAAACAATTCAAACAAGTGGGAGAAAGAAAGGGGGGACTGAAACTATGATGTGACTTTGAACTTTCAAGTCCCTCAAATTGCAGCTCAGACTGTTGTCAAACGCAACTGCACAAAGGCAGGTTGAAAAGGTGTTGGGAAGGTTTGGGATGGCAGTCTGTATTTATCAGTGCTAAGGTCTGTATTTGAATTTTGTATGTGTATATCGTGTATATTTTGTATCATATATAGATATATATAACATAAATATCTGTAAGGAATTATATATATATAAAATTATATATTTCTGAGATTAGGAAAATAAGAACTGTTATCTGGGGTCAGCCCAATGGACTGTGTAGGCAGATGTCCTGTTTCAAACAGTGGCTGCTATCTGATGATCCAGCAAGTGTTTATCCCATTTAATGGAAAGTGAAGTAATTACAAGATGATGCAGGAAATTTTTCTAACCCCATGGAGACAGTTGCTGGCCTACATCCTGATGCATGTGGATTGATATCCTATGCGTATGTTTGTCTTGCTGAGAGTTACTTAAAGCTTTGAGAACAGAAAATAACTCCAAGGATCTTGAGCTGAATTCATCCCAGCTGTAACTTGACTAGGCAAAATCTCTTCCAGAGATTAATACCGCCTTTATATATTCAAGAGGTGACTTGTGTAAGCATATGCCCTCCAACAGACCTCTGTGAAATTTCAACTGGAGTTTTTTCAGCTTTGGTATGGAAATCTTCACATCTTATGGAGCACCTCTGGGAGCCCTTTCTTGGGTAGACTCCTCTGCAAAAGCAGGTTTTGGGTAACAGCCAGAGGATAAGGAACCCACAAGGTTAAACCCGTGTTCTGGCATGCAGAAGGGGTCACCAGTGAATTGGGTCATCCTGGCTGCTCTTTGGGGGCAGAGAGCTGGGGCATCCCCTGCAGAAGGCTTCACCATTAGTGCGYTTCCAGAAGGAAAAGATGTTACGGCCCCTTTGTTCAAGCTGCAGTGGGCTAGGCGTAGTTTCACTGAAGTCAGCAGACTTTGGTCTGAACCTGTACATTTTTGTCTTTTTATGTATGAGTTGTTAAAAGAGCTGAATTTTTTTTTTTTTTTTTTTTTTTTTTTAATGGGCTCAGTAGCTTGGTAAAATGGGGTCATTACCACACAAGAGATCAAGCTCTTTCACCCTCTTGATCTTTTTTGATCTTGAAAAAGGTCAGAAGAGTAAAGGTCTTACTGGGGATAAAAGTCTTAAGAGAAGTTCTTTAGCAGCAATTTTTAATGTTAGTATCCCCCCCCCCCTCCGCCATTGTTGTACAACTCAAGCATGGAGAAGAATAGCTTTAGTTAGGTTTGGGCTTTTTTATGTAGTCATATTCTTGGGAGCCGACCTGAAAGCTAAATCTTTGTTTTCTACTGCCTATGTATTTCTTCCAAGGTCCCAGCTCAAGTGAGTGATATCTTTGTGGCTGCAAAACCCTAAGGGGGACCCCTGCATACACTCAGAAATACAATTGCAAAAAGCTCATTCCTTTATACAGCGGATTACTTTTAGATTTAGTTCGATGTGATCTGTACAGATTCCCTTCATCTAAGGGGAGGTCTGATTCTCTTAGCTGACTTATGCAGCCACACACCAAGAGCACCTTATTTTGTGGAAGCCAAATCTCATTAATGGCAATCTGCTGCCCATCTTTTAATTAGCCAAAGAGTTGGTGACATTTCACAACCACAGCAGCGGCAATAAAGTAGCATTGTAATATAAAATAAGGTGAAGTGTCCACCAGAATTGAAAGCCTCCATTTATCTACATTAGTCTACTGACTGGATTCTCATTTTATATGGGGAATGGATGTATCTATTTTTATTATGTCACAAAACAAAAAGCTAATCTTTTAAACTTCTGAAATATCTTCAGAGTTAGCTAACTTGGAGATTTGGAAATGATACAGATTTCAAAGTAAGTGTGAAGCCCTATTCTATGGTCTGCATTCCTCGGGTATGATGTAAATACTAACTGATCTTTTAATGAAGCCATGAACCTTCAGAAGATTTATCAAAATATTCCCAATATTTAAAGCCACTACCTTTTTTGGCAGAATTTTCAGGCCCATACACAGTGGGTATGCATGGCTTGCCTATTAACTTAATTACAAATTTTGTGGCGTATTCTTCCTATTTGTGTGTTGATTTTATCAGGTGCAGGAAAAATTGTATTATTTAGATTGTATACTGCTTGGTATAAGGGCTTCTCTCCCTTGTGGTTTATACAACACTGTGTTCTATAGGGATTCATAAACAATTTGTGCTCCAATCATTTTCCACTTAAGTTTCTTTGTTTTATAGAACACATTTTATGCTGCAGTTTCAGCATATGTCTTTGTGATTCAGTGAACTTACTGAGTCCAGAATCAATACTTACACTTTCCTTCCCCATAATAGTAAAGGGCATATAAAATGCATGAGACAAAGTAAGCTCTTTCTAAAGATATGGATTAAAATTGAAACTGCACTTAGAAATGTGAAAAATTGAATGAAGATTTTCGAGTTTGGGACAATTGTCTGTGATAGAGAGGAAATATCGAAGACTGTCAAAAAGTATCAGAGCACTGTGGTAGCAGCACTAACCAATGCCACTGCCCTACTTGTTTGCAATCAATTGCTACTGAAGAAATTGTTTATTTTGTCTACATTAACTCTAGAAGTCTTTTACTGTGAGCAGTGCAGAATAAAATGTACTTAGAAACAGGAGAAATTTAAGTCAGTGGCAAGTGCTCTTATTCTGAGATGGGAAACAAGAACTGCAGGAGAAATGCTACCCTATTTCACAGGTGTTTTCCATGAACCATGAACAATGAACAAACATACCATTAATGGCGTTGAGAGTTCTGAGGCTAGTAATAAATCCAGTGCTAACAGCATCTGAACTGGGATGCTGGGAGTATTATGGTAATTTATATTACTGCTGCCGCGGTTCACCTGTGTTTACAGTATGGGTACAATAGTTACCGTTCCTGAATTTTTGGCTCACCCTAAAATACAACAATGAAGAGAGATCTTGGTTTTGGAAAACTGTAAAGGTAGTTTGTGGACTGAAGACATGTATTTCCTTAGAAGAGTTTGAAGGTGCTTTACATGATGAAACCTCTGAATCTTTCCTGCCTAGCATCCATAATAAGTATTCACAAAAAGATAGGTATGGCCATGATAATTCTGGGATACAACTCCATAATGGAAATTTTACATCATCCTTTTGAACTTTACTTTGCTTTATACCTAATCAAAAAATAAGAAATTAGATGGCAAAGATATACATTACAAACTAAATAAAGTATCATGAGACAAAAACATTTGCTAAAAGCATTGCATTTTGTAAGTGTTTATGATACTAGACTGACAGGTGTGGTTGTTCTTGGCTGTGTCACTGCACTCGGCTTGTAAGGAAATCTTATTTTGTTCCCTTTATAGGAATTAAAAGGAAACCGAGGCTACTAGAACAGCTATATGAAGAGTCCCCAAGAGTGGCTAGGCCTAGTCATAGAAAGGTTGAGTGATAGAAACCACTGGGGAGACAGCACTCAGTTATATACTGTTGCTTTAAAATACTATTTGGATATAACTGTTGTTTTTAGTATGGGTGGGCAATAAAGGCTGGCTTGTACAGAGGAGAAACTTCTTGGAAAGGGACTTAAAGCTCAGTTCAGCTGTCTCTGGACATGACAAAGATGGTTGCTGAGCTGAAGACGTGCATGCTGGTATAATCCAGGTTTTTCTCCAGTCACTGGAGTTAGTGTTGTTCCATTAAAAATATCCCAGAATGGCAGTCATCATCTTTAATTCAATGCTGTAGTTTATGGCAACAAAGTCATTGAAGCAATTGCTTTTCTGGCTTATGACCATGATCAAAATCTCCTTTCTTCTCTCAAGTCAAATATACACATGGACAACTATTAATTTTGCCTGTGTCAAGCTCTCACCAATATGGTTAAAGAAGCCAGGCAATAGCTTCAAGCAGAGACTAGTTACTCAGGATAATTCCTTTAAGCTATCATCATAATGTCTGTTCTTTTTTTTTGAAGTTCACGCCTAAACAGGCACGTTCTCATCAGATTTGTCAGGTGTGTGTTGAGACACAGAGAATGGCAGACTTTGCAATGAAAACGGGATATTTCCCTGTGCACCCACTTCTATTCCATGTCCTACACGCTATGGCGTGGTATCGTCTTCCAGGGAGTTACCTCTGATAGACAGGATTAGGGGAAATCCTTGTTTCTCTGGTGATTTTCAAACACTATCAGACAATGATGCCAACTAAGAGTGAATTAATGAGATATTGGAGCCTGGCAAGTAGAAAGTGGCTTTAAATAACCCTGATTAGCCTTTTCTCAGTTTCTTAGAGCGCAGGCAAGGCTTGAACAACAACAAAGACCCCACACTCACACTTTTTATTAGTTTGGTGGAAAAAGAGTGTGCTTTTCAGAGGGTGTTAATTAAAAGATTTAGGCTCCATTCACACTGCCCATATCCCTTGTTTCATCTTTCCCTCCTTTTTGTGTAGTTTGTTTGCAATGTGAGAGGTAGAACTGCTGTTATGACAGATAATGTTGACTTTTAAAGAGTTTGCTCAGATCTCATCTGTGAGAAAAATATAAGCCCTAATTGAGCATACGAGTTTCACTTTTTATGCGATGGCTTCGTTAGACATGAACTTTTATTTTAAGTCATTTAAAATGTCTTTCACTTTTTTCAAAACAAGTTTTCACCTCTTTTCTGGCTTTCTCAAGGGATATCTCCCTTACATCTTTATAGTTGCTACATTTTGCCTTTTCAATGAATAAATAAAATAAAAATCTTCAAACCCTTTAATCATAAAATTGTACTTTTATAAACCTTAAGCATATTAAAATCATTGCATCAGCCTCTTCCAGTTATATGAAATTCATAGTGTACAGACCATGGCATCAGCCAAGAAATTTTTCAGAATCTGAGAAATATATATAAATGCATTTTAAGTAGCTAAAACTTGAGTAAATGATTTAATCACAAAATTATCTGCTGTATTTCAGGACTATTTTAAAATAATATTTACATGTACAATCCCATACCTTTTTCCCGAAGGAGATAGACTGATATTTATTTGTCTGATTCAGCCAAAAAGTCTGCAGCTTACCAAAGATACCCCAAGCAAAAATGTGGAAACAGGAGACAATAGAAAACTTGGATTATTTTTGGTGATGGTCAAATTCTGAATCTGAACTGTAGTCAGTAAAACCACAGGGATACGAGTGAATGAAAAATAGATTAGATTTCACCATAACTTCTGGCTAACAAATTTGTTTCTTTTAAGGCTGTATTTTAGACATGTGTGAAGCATCTCTAATTCTACTGTGAAACTCATCATACATATACAGAACATGACTTGGTGCTGAGAAAAATCCTTTGTGTTCACCTTTAAAAGGATATTATACAAAATGAGGTATAAAAATCTAGATAAGGGCTCGTTCCTTCTTGGGAAGTGTATATGCTGGGTGCGAGACTGCTCTACTACAGTGAAATGTGTAGTCCCTCTCTAATAGCTTTGAAATATTTTTCATAAAACTGTTTGATCTTACTTCTCAGTATGGGGAGGTGAAGATACTGGTGGGGCATTCGGGAGGGAGAGAGGGAATCCTGTTTTTTTATAAAAAGCTAATAGTTAATTATATCGCTGCATGCTTTCACTGGCAAACATCTACAGCATACTTTAAAAAAGAAAAAAAAGAAAAGGGGGATTGCTGCTTGTTAATGGACTCTGCTATTTTACAGCACTGTAGTCGAGCAGCCACCTACAGTTCATCCTTATGTTAATACTAACGTTACCAATTTTAACATTATATGCCTCTTTCCACCGGCCCCTGTTGGAACCAACAGCCTACGGCAAGTGCTGTACTGCCTTTTACTTAATTGCTTCTTAAAGCTAACAGTGAATTACATTAAGTGTAATTTCATTGTCGTTGGATCTTGGTGAGTTTGAGGTGGCACGTTTGCCATGGGAGTTCTTTTTCTCTGGTTCAGTGGCTATATCCGGGTGGGATGCATTTCTCCTGGAGTAATCCAGGAGAATCTTTCCTTTGAAGAGGAACAGATGTAGATTTACATATCTGGAGGTCTCTGGCCTCTGATGAGATTAGTTGGTGTTTTTAAACCCTACTGGAAGGTGCATATTTAATAAATGCCTAAAGCAAGCCTGTGTGAAATGGCTGGGCCCTGGGAGACTTTGAATGAGAGGAGAGGAGGAGATGTCAAGTTGCACATTGTGGTACCATCATAATCACTGCTGAAAATAGGCCAACACTTGAAATAACAAATAGATTCAGATTCTGCTGAAGTAAAGTCGTAAAGAAAAAACGGACAAGGGAACCGTCTCACAAGCATTTAGGTTTAAATTTCAGCTGATCGCTTTGTTTCTAATTTCCTAATAATCAGAGAGAGATGAAAATGCACAGGTTTAAAAGCTGGCAACCCTCCCTGCTCCCTGCCAAATAATCTGTGCTTTTCTAACATGCTTATTTGAGGTAACTGCATGCCCTGCAATAGAAATTAATATTTTTGCTTTACTGAAAGAGTGTATTTTGAGATGGAGGGGAAGGGCTTGTGGTAAAACTGGAGATTAAATAAACTTCCATGAGAAAGACTAAGCTTATTTGACATCAGCCTTTCTTTTCTTTTAAATAGAAAGTAAGCGTGAAACAGAAGTTAAAAATTCTACATCAAACACTTCTTTTGGTGTGCTGTTCCTCTCCATATAGCTATGGCATATATGATATCATGGTAAAACTACAGTAACGCATTCTTGTTATTGCTGTTTTGGATCCAGATCCCGCAATGATTTTTGCATTGTACTCACAGCATTTGAAATTGTGCAGGGACTTGTAAATACATTGTAATTGCATCTCCCTTCCTTTCCTTTCACTTCCTTTCAGTTTGTCACAAGATTTTTGTTTTTTCTTAGAAGCTCACTATGTGCGTCATACTCTGCTGACTGTGTTCCAGCCCGTGTTGCACAGCAGGTTGTGTAATACCGTTGCCTGAAACCTGTAGTGTTCTGGCGGAGCCGATACCCAGCCACCTTCACCTCCTACAGCATTCTGCCTCTGCTACCTTAGCGCTGACAACATCCCTCTTTCATGCTGTATGCGACTACACCCTGTCAGGCAGCTCTCTTCTCCCGCACTGTGTCCCACCGTCACCTACAATGTCATCTGTTCCCTCCTGTCATGTATAGCACGAATCCTTTCCTGCTAGTGCCTACAGCATTAGTCTGCTACTGTCACCTACGCCGTTCATTTGCCACGCCTTTTCACTGGCGTAATGCGCCTGGGTATTCACTCCTGTCCCCACCATCCTGCAGAGATTCGTGTGCTGTCCTCTGTCATCTGCATCTATCATTTGCCTCTGTATTGCCACTAAAATGTCAGTGCAGATTAAAATTTCTTGGGCTTGGGGTGTTTTATTATTTAAGGAGGCTTGCAAAAGCTAGATGCCATAGTGGTAGGGGCAGCAGCCTTATCCGAGGTACACGCAGGTCTCAACTAAAGCCTGTAAGCGACAGTGTTAATCCCTCACGTGAAAGGGCAAAAAGCTAAAAGAATACAAGACTCTGCTGAGATTAGCAGAGAAACAAACAGAGACCAGTGTAACAAAAGAAGGTGCTCAGATCTGTAGATAAGGAGCTTTCAGAGGCCTCCGAGCAAGGACCCTATTTAACTCCCTGTGGAGCACCAAAGGCTCTGCAGGGCTCAGGGACGGAGCAGCAGGAGAGATGAAACAGCAAGAGTTAAGACAAGAAGACTATTCTCTAACTGAACTGCATTTTTCAGCTTCTAGCTAAATTTTATTGTGCGGTTAGAACTAGTTCCTGTTCTGGACCTAGTTTAATTTCATTCTGGAAAAGCTACCATCTACTATGCAGACATACTATTATTACTTTCCAGCATCTAGTGATAATTGCCCAGATGGGTACAAACAAAGTTTTATTGTTACTTTTGTTTGGTTAAAGTTAGGAGAGGGACTGCTTGCCATCAGGCTCAGAGCAGGAAAGCAGTTTATAGTGTTTGTAAGTGGTATCTTTGCCAGTGATGATGAAAGCAAGATAAAATTGCTTTCAGGGGAAATTTACTCTTGGGTTGAGGCTCAGCCCAAGGCCTATATATCACTCGTGTCCTTTTAAGCTTTATTTTTGAGGCCTATGAGAGACTGATGGTGCGCCGGTGTAGACACTGTGCAGTGGAAAATATTGCTCTGGGGGTTCAGTCCTTGGCTATTTTTCAGGCAAAACTCCCAATTGTTTTCAATGTGCAAATACCACAAAGGCCCTATTTTGAGTTCTCTGTCATTAGATTGCAAAACTGTTTCAATTATATCCTATGGATTTCACAGGCATGTAACTTCCTGAACACCCACATCGAGGAAAGAAAGGTTTCATGTTTGGATCTCTGTTTTGCTAACATACCAGCAAACAAAACCCCACAGGACCACATAGGACAGCTACAATATGAGTATTATTCTAAGAAATAGTCAACATTTGTCAGCCCTGACCACATGGTGACATCTGAATTTAACACACTTTTCCCTGTCCTTGGAATGAAAAGATACCTAGGGAAAGTTCAGTTAGTAAATGATTGTTGACTTTGCCTTTCTTCTAAACTTTGTTATTATGAATGGCTTACCAGGCAGAAAAAAACCCTCTGAGATAAAAGTAAATATAAAATTAAACAAAGTAACTAGGAGAAGAAATTAAAAAGCCTCTCTTATCAGCATAGTGATACTACATTGTCTGCTAGATAGAAAAACAGCACAAATAAATACTGGATTGGAAAACAGTGGCATTGATAGTACCTGTCAAATGGACTATGCAGCAATGGGTACACATGCCCCTGTATGGGTGGCAAAACGCCCCCATAGTATCTGGTCTCATCTATAGCTATTCTAATAATATGCTGAAGTACTGCCTAAGTACTTCAAGAAATCTGATGTTCAAAACGTCATTCGTTTTAGGGGTGATTAGACAAGTTCCGGTTCTGGAGATGCCACTGTATTACCAGACATTGGACTTGGATAGAAATCCCCRTGGCCTTAGTGCAGCTTCCCTTGTATGTAATCAGATGCTCTTTTTCTTCTCCTCTGCAGATTGTTAAATGCTCTTACATGCAGCGTATCTATAGGCTTTCTGGACTTCTGGCAAGTTTGTGTGAAGTCAAAGTGTGTTCCCTCGTCGGTATGCCTGCGTGCTGTCCCTGCACAGTGGGCTGCCCACTCAGGCTCCCGGTTCCACGTACCTCTGCTCGTCTGTCTTTGTCAGTTCAATCCTGACCCAAACGACAGTTCAATCCTGACCCAAACGACAGGAACCCCTCTTTTATCTATGGCACTTCACACGACTGCTCTCGTCACTATTAACGGTTTTAAATTTTCGCTGTCTTTTTCCACTTTAACCCTGCTTTGAAAGCCTACTCCTCCTCTTTGCCAATTGCTATGGGACAAGGGCCAGCAGCCATGCAGGAGGTACTTTCCACAAGCCTCTTATTTCTCACAACTTTTCTACCTTTTTGTTAGCACTGGGGCTTGTTACCTTATCAGACAAAATAACTCTTCCATAACCCATCTTTCTAAGCGTGCCTTACTCTCTTATATAGTCCATAGTTTTGAGGAGTTATTTTGCCCGTTCAGGCTCTTCCATCTATTTTCAGGAGTCTAACCTTCACAGAGTCCTTTTCAGGTTCTTTAGTACTATTTTTGGCACTAATCACAACCAAAGAGGTAAAAGACTCTGTGTTATAGATAGTCCCAGATCATTCCCTCTCCAGTATCACTGAAAGTGATTTGGTGGACAAACTGTTCTTCCTTTGCTCTGTCAGAAGAGCAGTGTTATTTCCCCCTCTTTATTTCAGAGAAGTATAATTTTTCCAGATTTTTATCCTGGCCCTTTTTATTCCTGCAGCTTGATTACCCTCGTTTGATAACACTGAAAAGAAAAATAGATGCCTGTCACCATTTTTTTCTGTAGCTTTATTTCTTAAGATAACAAAGAAGTAAATCTTGATGCAGTATTTAACTTGCAAGATTTGCTCTTTGGAAACTTCTGAATTGCAACAGTTAAAAGTTTCTAGTTAAGTTATCCTGGCCTTGTTTCTCATCTATAGTATTTCTAGCTTTTCTTTTGTTATGTGTAAGCAATGCTGTCTTGTTCCTCATTAGTAACACACACCATGTATCTGCAGAATGATATGGCTGAATTAATTTTGCCAGAGCAGCTTCTATTTTTGATATTTCTTGTCTGTCTTTAGCTTTTTATTAGGCCATGACTATTGCATTTAATATTCCCATGTCCGATTACTAGAGAATGCTCTGCTATCTGTATGCTGTCCTACTGACATTTCCTTGGGATGTTCCTTAAATCACTATGACTTATGGCAGCATAAGACTTTGATTTTTCCCTGAACTTGTTTCATAAGTTGTAAAATTTTTACCTTAAGTTATCAAAAGTTTTACTTTTAAAAATGTTTTTTTTTTCTTCGTGTCTTGCCCTTTTCTCACTTTTAAATTCTTTGTTGGTTGTAATTAGGCTCTCTCCAGCTTTGCAGAATTTTTAAATGAAAAAGCCATGTTTGCTTGCACTGAACATGACACAGTGCTCGGTTCCTGTGAATTTATCCTGTGCTTTACTTGTGAAATCGCCACATGTGTCTGTGTAAACTAACCCTTCTTATCAGTAGCTATTCTCTGAAAATATGTATCTAAATATGTCCAAAACATACACAATATGGTTTTATAGTCTTTTACCATGATATATCTATTATTCTCTTTGAAAATTGTCTACATACATAGCCTTTTGCATTCCTCACTGCAGATCACCTCCCCCTTGCCGGGGACCAGGCGTTCAGCTGGGCTGTGCCCACGCAGCGAGGCAATGGGAGGTCCCTTCCCTACAACTGCCTGCAGAGGCAGGTGAACCAAAACGTGACAGTCCCATTCAGGACCGTGCAGTGTATTCCAGTGAGAAGCATGTCTGGTTCTGCCAGCTGAAAATCTCATGTACCGGAGCTTAAGGATGCTTTCTCAGTACTGGGCTCTAGAGCAAAATGCCATCTGAATTTCCATGGAAAAGCAGCAGAGTCATAAACTTCTCCTTCCTCTCTGCTCAGTAGCATACCAGCCTTCAGACTGGCCTGCTCTGTTGCTCGGGACCTGGTTATGTCTATGTTCTTAAGAGTTTGGGAGGAACAGTGTGATTTTATAATTACTCCACCTAAACTTTAACTCCAGTTATACAGTCTGGTCTATTATTTTCTTGCTTACAAGAAGGTGGTGGTGAACTTGATCTGTATCAGTATAGTAATGAATGATATCTGTTTGTATTACATATACGTATTGGCTTTCTTTGTCCTCGAAATGGGACATACAACAAGGCACTTCCTTGTCTGAAACTGTGAATGAGTGCCAGGCCTTCCACCTAATTCTTGAAACAATTCCTCTTACTTTTTTTTTT
>JAYKAV010000855.1:503088-517965 GCA_035582835.1 Phoebastria nigripes | reverse complement strand
AAGGAAGGAATAAAATAAAATAAACTTTTTATAGCGCTTCAAAAATATTTTTCACTACCTGTGAAACAAAAATGTGGGAAATAGTATTTTGGCTAAGCTTTTTATCCCATTTTTACTGGTAAGCAACCTCTCTTCCTAGTGTCAGCTTACACTGTCATCATTTAGTGAGTGTCCATGTGTGGGCCTCCGAGTCATCTTGTTACAAATGCTTCCTTCTTGTTTTTTACATCCTACAGAAATTACTATAAATTGAAAAATTGAACATTAATTTATGGAAACTCTTTTCAGCTGTCTCGTTTTGTTCTGCTTGCATTCCTTTTTTTTTCTGTCAGTCTGCTTCCTAAAGCACCTACTTCCTTGTGTTGAGTTGTTGAGCTTTTTTTTTTTTTCCCCTTAACATTTTGCTCTGAATATTATGGAAATTATCTGAGGTCTCTAATTAAAAAGCCCCTTGTTTTGTGTTTACTGAAATCATGTACAAATAGTGACTAGTTCCATAGCAGTCAGTGGCAAAAGTCTTGTCAGCCAGAGCTACACAGAGAATTTATAAAATAGCTGTCAAAAATAAATACATAGAGTAACTTCAATTGGGGAATAGAAGAGAGGTGTTTGTGCTTTCTCTAAAATCAGTTGAAGTTTATTTTGTAATTATAGTGGGGACAGGATTGGGCCTGAAGATCATAAAATGAGATCATTGCTATCATCTATGAAATCTGCAATGAATCATATTGTCAAAGACGCACGAGTCCTTTTCTGTTCTTCCTGCTGAAGATCTGTGCCACGCAGGTGCCCACCACCAAGAGCTAGCCACAGTTCCCGCCCCACAGCTGTTCTCTGCAGCCTTGCTAACCTGTTCTGCTGTTATACTCAGACGACCTGCCTCATGTAAATTAGGAAAAACATCTGGAAATTATGTTTCAGCAGCCATGATCCAGAGTACCCTCTGAAAGCAGAATAAACAGGAACAAATTGACAGCATGGCAAGAGAAGTGACATCAATCCTGAGGGAAGGCGGCAGTGCTGTGATGAGTGCCTGCCTGGCGTGCAGGTCTCTGGGCACCCAGGTTTTGGAAGACACTTGAAACTTTTCAAGACCTGTAACTAAACCAATGCTTAAGGCTTGCATGGTCCTTATCCACCCCCCTGCCTTGCCTGTCTGGGTGGCAGGATGCCCCTATGCAGGTGGTTGTTCTGGGGTATAGACGTGCTGTTGCAAATGCTCTCTGCAAGTGCATTTCTTTCTTCTTGTGGAAATTGCTTCATGGTGATAGTTCAAAGGATGAGCTCTTTCTGCTGATTTACTTTTAAAGCATATCTGTTAACAAGACATGTTTAGTAAAAATGGTAAAGCAGAAGTGTTTGGGTCTATTAATAAGATCACCAATACTTGAATGAAATTCACTCAAATGCAAAGCCATCACAAGAGCAATGAATCTTTTAAGACTTCTAAATAGGTCTTGAGCTCCATTTGCATACATCTTTATGGAAAATATGAAGTTCCATGCAATTACAAGCCACATTATGGAAATTGTACCTGAATAAATGAGATGTGAAAAGTAGCACTGGTTGCCATCTTCCAAAGCGTCTGCAATTTTAATCCAATCCAGACATCTTGGATTCATGAAAGGTAATTTTGTATTCAGTTATATGAGTAAATGCAACTTAATCATATTTGCATTGAATTCATTCAAACATCCAACAATCTTTGCTCCTCAAAAGGAGAGAGAGCAGTGCTGACTATTTGCAGGCTTGGAGTTAGGAAACCCTTTCTTAAATCGGAGGCAGAGATATTAGAGTTGGAGCTACCCCAAATAGGACATGGATAACCTCTCCTCATGCTTCCCATCTTGTTTTTCATACTTACAAACAACCTTGACTGGCGTGATGTCCAAGAATGAACTACAAGAATGGCATTCAAGGTTGAAATGCAGATTTTATGCAGGCCTTTTCTTTTTTTTTCTTTGTGGAAACTCCCTCTCTAAGTTTTAACCTACACGTCCTTCCTGTATTGGCTTTGGATGTAGCTTGGAAGCCCGTCTGTGTATCTCTTCATTTGAAAGATCATAGTGGGAGGATGTGCTGGGTAAAAAGTAAATWATTTCCAAGTGCTGTGTGGACAGTAGTTCATGAATTCGTTCTGCAACAGAATAACTATTAGTACCTATGAATCCATACCACACTTAAATTAAAGGATATAAAATCTATAAAAATACAAAAGCAAGATATATCTTATTCTCATAGTTTATATTTTGTTTTCATGATTAGTTCCATAAACAATTATAAATGCAATGGAGACTTACAAAGAAATAGAAACCTGAAGTAACCAAAATATATCAATCTGTCTACCTGTTAATGCAGGGGCGATATTTTTCTGATTTTATGCTAAATAGCATCTTTAATATAACATTGATAAGTTCTATTTAGTAATTTTTCTGCCACTGTATTGTATTTCAGTGTTAGTTTGATGTGTTTTGTCAGTGATTCCATCTGGACTGTAATTCAGATAAAGAATAGCCAGGCTTTCATGTAGTCACAAAACACAGATGATTTCCTACCACTGCCATCTCCACTCCAGTGCGAGGAGATGCTGAAGCTCTTCTGCCTATTTGAGTTCTACTGTTTTTCCAGAAAACAAGTTGTTAGGTTCCAGGAATGAATGAGTTAAAGGCAGCATTTGGATCAGTGTTGTGAAACTATGTATTATCTATTGTATTTCCTTGGCCTTAAGTGGATTCTAGCATGGGATGAATTAGGTTGGCTAGATATTTTCTGCTGACTGTGATATCCCTGTTGAGCAGCTTTCCCAGTACGAATATATTTGGCCCTTCTCTTTGTTTCCCCACAAGCTATATCCCTGTATAAAAACAGCTTTATCTCTAAAGAGCAAATAACACCCAGTGCTCATAACAGATGCCAAGAAATGTTTCTGTTTTGATTTTTGAAAATAAAAATTCAACTGTGTTCAATAAAATTCAGAAGCCGTTTTCCTCTGTGGAAATTAAAGGAATCCAAGGAAGTCTAGAAAGATAGCGACCTTCCTAATTAAAGCGGTAGCAACTGCAGGAATCCGGTTTTTACAACCACCTCTATCTCACTGTGCTGAGAACAAAGCAGTCCTCCATTAATATTTTATTTTCTCTTTTCTTCCACTATAACAATGCTCTATGTTCTGTGAGAGCCCTGGAAAGACATGCAGAGCTATGTTAATTATGGCTTAAATAATTGACACTCTGATTGTGTTGTACTTTCCGAATTGTATGTGGCRTGTCACTGGTTCTACATATAATTACATCTATTCACTGCCATCATTTTTCCCACTTACATCACAGTATACAGTAGTCTACATTGCAAAATCTTATGCAGTAACTAATAACGTCTTCACCAAATGACCTTCGTTTTTAAACACATGGGGTATGTGTAGCAGTGGAGGTCTGATTGCCATCAGAGCTAATGCATGCATCCAGGAAGATCTATTATGAAACAGTTAATGTCAGGGGAGTTGGGAGTTTGCATCAGAAGCACACTCGGAGTCTAAAGAGTGGGTATTAGGAAATTTCCAGTGTGGTCTGATGGTAATTCCTTATTTAACATTGCATCTAGCTTTTCAGCTTCTGGGAACCCAGATATTTATTATTTGCTGTTTTATAGATTTGTGCACTAACTACTGGGATTATTAAGTACATCCAGCTACATTATGTACAGTACCGTGCAACAACATAAACAAGCTTTCAGGACTCATCTTCAGGTGTTGACTGAGTCATTCTGAAAGCTTGAGTGTATGTACATGTTTGGAGAGTGAGTAACCAACTACTTCTTGGAGTACCTCATTAGTTGACGTGACTGCTGCATGGCTGTTTCCAGTTCAGTGTTTGTCCAGTACGCAGCTAATTTGAAAATTAAATCCTATCTCTTATGATGCAGCCTTAATGAACTAAAAAATATTTATGGCTTCTTTGAAAACCTACATCCTTAGGCATGATTGCAGAGTGCATGCATTTGCTCGGAAGTAGCATGACTGACTCCTCCCTAAAATGTACGCACTTTGGAGTTTGTTTCTTTCTGCTTTGCATGTTTGTTCTGCTGCTTGCAAATAACCTTCTGCCCAACTGGAATTGGTAAGGGAGAGGGATTAGTGTTTGGAAAGGCTACAAGCACAAGTTGTCCTCGGGCAACCTGGGAGGATAACCGCTCTGTAACAATTGCCCCTATCTGTGTCCTTACTTCCCAGTAAAAGTGAGGTGGCTTTTACCCCTCAGTGAAGGTGGGGAGATATGCAACTTCATGTTTACTGTGGAATAAGGATACATGCAAAAGAAGTTACTGCAGGGTAGCTGGTATGCTTATAAATCCACACCTTAGCTTACATTGTAGTAACTTGTCCATAGAACCAAACCTTTAATGTTTTTATGATTCATGTCTTAGTAATGATTAACTGATAATGGTAATGTAGAGAGGATCTGTAGAATCTGATTTTGGACCAGCAATGACTTTCAGGGGTCTGTTCAAAACAATTGTAAAGGACTCAGTAAGGTCAGCAGGTACTTCAGAGTCTTCCGGAATTTGGAGTCTTTGACAGTGAATGCTTGTTGTTTAATTATGATGAATGGGTGGAGGAATGATACTGTGTCAGTATCAGATACACCTTCAGAAAAATAGGGAACTGTTGGGTATTCCTAACAAAATATAGTTTTTAAAATTTTTAAACAGAAAAAAATTAAAAACGCTACAGTTTGCATCATACATAACAAACATGATGGTAAAGTCCTGGAAGTACTGCAGGATGGAAATATTTGTAGTAGAAATAGCCATTATTGTATTTTTAAAAAGGACCAAATATTGCTTCTTCCCATTTGGCCTGGAAACGTATTCAAAATGTAGGAAAATCAGGAATTGTAACCATTTATGTGAAGCAATAACACGTTGAATGCTATAGGGATAAAAAAAAGTTTTCTGTGACAGAGAACACTGGAAGCAGCTCTCTAAAAGCACTTGGGAAGGTGGATCTCATGTGGTATTAGGCTAGATACATGACGTATCCCAGAAAGCTGAAAATTTTACCAGATGAGAGAAGAGAAATGGAAAAGAAAGACATTCTCTAGAAATGTCAGATGGGATTTTCAGAAGTATTTAGCAATTGTCTGTGTCTGGCCCAGCTTGGAAAGCTGTCCCTATTTAGGACATCACTTGAACATGTGGTTCTATGCTGCTGATGCTGACGGAGCGTAAGTGTTACACGAAGCTGAGCATCCCGCATATGGATGGGCTTAGGAATGTGCGGAAATGCTTTGTCTGAATTAAGGACCCTGTTTAGAGGTTTCCACGCGTTGGCAGTGGTTGAAAAGGTTCATCTTGAAAATGAGGAATGTAACTTTTTACACTGTGGGGGGGTTTTTTGTGTGTTTGTTTTAAAAGTAATGCTAGTCATATTCGCAATTGTTGAATATTTTAAAAGCAYATGTACAAAATATTTCCCTGTGTCTTAGAGTTCAGGAGCTTTTCTCTGAAAGTGCTTTGTGTAGGTTTACACTTAGGAAAGCACTGAATGCTTTTAATCAGTGCGGACAATTGTGTGGAGGCACAAGAGAAATGATGCTGGATGGAAAAATATAAAAAGTTTTTTTTGTATTTTAGAAGTTTAGTACACATGGTTAAAAATTTTAGAATGAGAAATTGACAGAGCTTTCTCATATCAAAAATCAATGTAAAACTGCACTGTAAATTGAAAAAAACCATCTTGCTTGCATATCAGGGATAAGTATAAGTCTTGTTTTCATCTTGTTTTCCCTTATTCCTTGGTGTCATTACCAAAACATGTATTTCAGTGCATTAGAAAATGTAATTTGAGTCAACTGATACCTGAATCAGTTCTGGGATATATGTAATTTCCTGTGATGTGGAACAGAGAGATTTGATTTCAAATGTATATTTTTGGATTAAGATGAAGGGATCAAATAGGAACCTAACTCTTACGTCTGATGATTGAATTTGACCTGCCATACTATCAGAGCAGAATCCTGTAGGATCGTACCTGACATATAAATGCTATGTCTGTATATTAATTTTGTCCTGTTAAGGAGAGCTGGGTGGGAAAGTGGTGAATCAGTAACAATCAATATTTATGACACACATAAAGGCATTATCGGGAATTTGTGAGAAACTGTTTCCCTATATGCTTCCCCGTATTTTGTACTTATGGATAATAACTCTTAAAACCTGATCCGAGTATAGCACAGAACATGGAAGGAACTTCTCGCTCACTGACTGCTTATGTGCTGAAAACTCCTGATATGGTCCATGTCCTGGCTGGCTTTCCTGGGGAACTGGCCTGAGTTGTCAAATCATTGCAATATATCGCGGTTCTTGCCGCTGTCATGTTCTGCAATTGATACTTGCCAGTGTTTGTTTGAAAAGATGATCATAGAATCTATGAAATATTCTATATGGCTTAATTTTTGTTTTACTAAGACATTTAGTATTTTCTGGAGCAGAGCCTGTGTTTGAGCCCTAAATCTAAGCCAACCTAACTCATGCTCGAGGTTGGGCTTTGCTGTGCAATGGAGGTTGAAGGCCACTGCAAAACTTTTTCAGGTGAATTCAGATCACAAATCCATGTGATCCCCCCACTTACAGATTTCAAAGCTTGTGATTTTTCTTTTAAATCTGTTTTCCCAAGGAAATTATATACTTTTTTGAATGCATGTTTTCCACTAATAATTTTTGAACCGTTTTGCTCATTACATTTGGCAGAAAAGTAAAGTCTGTAATATTAAGTTTCATGAAAATAGGTGGCCCAGCAGTGGGAAAAGACCCTACTCATGCCAGAAGAGGTCCAGAGAGGTGACAGTGTGAGCGTACCTCTTCTGGGCAGCAGGGATTTTGCAGCAAAAATGATGGGAATAAGAGCTGGTGGGCAGAAACATACATGCTGTGGAAATCAGGTTATGAAATAATTCCATAAACAGCAAAACTTGTTTCAGGAAAAATCTGAACTTGTTGGGCAGAAACAGTTCTACGTGCTACATCTCTGTAGGACCTGAGAAAGTTATATGTGGTAGGATCTAATTCTCACAGATATTTCTGTATTCAAATTACACTTGAAAATAGTTCAGAGCTAATAGTCTGGACATGTGAACATGTTCTCTACCACTAGTGTGCACGTGTGTATTTACATACGCATTTATTGCTCATATTGTAATGTTTGTATATTTTACATGTTTCACACAGAAATATTTTATGAGCATGGTTTCTTATTTGCTGCACGTCTCAAGTCTGTAAATGTATCATAAATATTGTCCATCTGGATTCAATATTGTCGTCTTTTAGGGGAACAAACTTCCCTTTCTCCTTTCCACTCTTCCCGCATCCTCCCCAGCCTAAATAACACCAGTCACAATTCAGAAGGTATATGAGCAGCAAAGTACTATCCAGAATTACCAGTTGATCACAAATGTTCTTTGAAGTGTCTTTAGTACTCAGTATTTTCAGAAGAGACTAATGATATAGCGATACCCTAGGCTGTGGATACTTGAAAGAAGCATGGTCTTTATTTAGTGCATAACCTCCATTCTGTGAAAATCAGGCTTATATCAAGGATAGGTCTTTGGGTTGCAGAATAAATGTGGCCAAGTAGTTGCTTTTAAAACTTTTAGAATGTGTCTATAATCTGATTACAAAATAGTAATTTTATTCATATTCCAGCATCCACTGTGGATGTTTCACTCCCATATGTTGATATCAATTAATACTTTAAAGCAAATTTTCCACACAAATCTTTCCATACAGTTATAATCAGAGGGACACTGAATTTCCTGAGTTTAGCTGTCCCCGTCTTTAAAAGGATTAAGTTTTATTAAAGTTCAAATGAGTAACTGATGAGCTCTCATTTGCTAGAGTCTTAAATGGAAAGCCTTCTAGACCAGCTTGGTATCTTTGCAAGTCCTGAAAATGTTTCTTTCTGTTCACTCAAATGTCCTTTTCAGCATTTATTGTGAACATGCAAACATTTTCTAGTTATATTGTTTTAATGGAGAAGCAGCCATGAGTGATGTAATTCTACATTGTCATTTTCATTTTCTATGCAGCTGTTGCAAAATTAAAAAGCTGTAAAGTTACAAATGGCTTCATATGAAGCAATACGCAGCATGGAATTTCCTGCTGGTGGTTAAAATAATGCAATTACTTTTAACAGATGAAAACAGTTAAGGGTCCAAAGCAGGTCCTTATTTAAAAAAAGAAAACCCCTTTCTTCTGAAAGCATCCTTTTAAAACATTTGCTTGAAAACAAGGGAAAAACAATGTCGGCATAGAATATTTTTATTCTTTTGGGGTTTTGGCATACAACACAGATCAAGAAGAATAATCACAGTGGCAGGTAAGAAACCAGTAACAGAAAAGCTTTATTTGAGCACAATTCGCCAGGCATACATCTTAGTTTATTCTTGTATCCATCTGCAGAGTAAAACAGCCGTATGCTTAGAGACATCATTGTCTTTTCTCTTTTTTTCTCCCCTGCACCAAAAAGAAAAGTCATTAGGTTTGACAAGAATGGTACATTTTGTAGTAATTACAAGGGAGCACAAAACAARACCAGGCCAGTTTCACAACGTTCATGAATGTCCTAATGCACCAAAGAATGTTTTTACATTCTGTTAGAGGGAAGCTGATTAATTGGTTCTTTGTAACTCCAAATTGAAATCACAGTGTAACCTGTTTGTGCTCAGCACAGGAAGCCTTTGGGGATGACAAAGTTTGGACAGGAGTCTGGGACATAGAGGAGTCCCAGAACTATTGTGTTCAGTGAGCTGTGAAAAGTCATTCAGAAGAGAAACACTCAGCATCCTTTATTTATTTGCATTGAAATATTTATCTGTGATGTGAGGCATTCATAATAGATTGTCAATCTCTTGTGCCTTGTGATGAATCTGGGTGTCTTGCATTGAATTCTAAGTATTTTCTTCTGTGAATAATTTCATAATTGTCACATTTCCAATCTCTGAATGTTCCCTGACCTTTGGATCCAAATTTTTTTTTTTTTTTTTTCTTTTTCTAGGAAGGGAAATACCAAACCTTTAATTTTCTGTTTAAAAAAACAACTCGCCTACCTAAATTATTAATTTTTGAACTTAGAGATTAAAACTCAATCAACCTGAAAATTCATGTCTTGCTGCTCTTTCCTGATAATTGAAGGAAATTATTTATGTAGCATAGATTAATATTGTTCCGTGTTCTACCTGACATTCCAGATTAAAGTATGACTTTGAAATAGAGATGGGTTGGGACTGAAATCCCCTATACAACCACACTAGTACTTGGAAAGCAATGTGTTAGGCTCTTAGTACCAAAGCTCACAAAAGAAGTCAATTTTCACTTCCATCTTGTTACGTGCTGGGTGGAATGGAGAGAGAAATGAGCTTGGGAGACAAAAAAATGTAGAGAAAGAGAACAAGGGCAGATAACAATGAGCACTGTGCTTCCTTGATCCTTAGCGCTGACTTGCAGGGCGAGGGATGCCACAGAAGCCCTGTTTTCGGTAGAAAGATGGGAAAGTCTCTTTTCAAGCTGCATCTAACACCATTGTAGCCCCCTTTGAGCTATACACTGATACAGAGAAGGCTCTGTGTTTTTTCTCTGTTCTGGGACAAGCAAACTCCCAAGTAACATCTAGAGTAACACTTAGCATTTCTGGCATAACTACGGGCCGTTTTCTGTAGAGCAGGAAACTATGCTGGCCCACCAGCACAGGAGGGTTTCTTCTGGTTTTTTTGAGTGAGCTTCTCTCAGCCTTTTCTCTTTTCCTTTCTCTTCCTTTATTTTCCTTTCATCTCTGATTGAAAAAGGACCTTGGAGACAAGAGAAAAGGCGGCAGTTTAAAGGAGGTTGAACAGTGCTAACCCAGAACACAAAGGGTGGAGGTGTATCTGTTCACTGCTGGCATGCAGCCATCATGGTTATCAGCTTAACAGCATAACTTAACAGGAAGAATTACACTCATGACCTTCTGTTCCAACAGCACAAGCTTCTATCACTTGAGCTAAAGGAGAATCTCCATTAGTAGTTGCTCATTGTCACAGGGCACGTATCCCTCTCTTGGGCCAACCACTTATAATGACAAGATATCATAAACACTTGAACAGCTCTGATTTTGTCCAGTAGAGGGAAGCGGATAGACACAAACACTAACTCAATATGTTAGAGAGAGATATCATCAACATATTAACCGCATCATGCGTGATTGGCAAAAGGCATAACGATTGCAGGAGAACCTTGCGTTTCTCACCGCTGCCAAAACCTCCGTATTGACTAAGGATCATTTCCACTAGAATTGCTGCTGCTTGCACTGTCACCGTTCTTTGAATTACAGAGCTGCCAGAAAGGAGTAATCTGGATCACAAACCAATTTACTTTGTTGCTGAAAATAACACGTTGCTCATGAGCAATGCTCATGAAGTTCAATTTTTTAAATTAGGCTCTTGAGGGAAGAGGACTATTGAAAAATACCTTTAAGTGAGAGCTGGCAATAAGTTGCATTTCAAAAATAGGTGCCTTTTTCCTTGGAAATAGGAATGGAATAGGAAATTGGGTACTGCCACAGAACTCCTCCAAAGTGAGAACTCCAAAGCATTTGGATGCTGGATTTCCACTTTAGTGTCAATCAGTATTTCTTGGGTAACATGATAAAAGCAAAATATTTCAGAACTAGCTCTTTTCTAGACTGCTGTTTACTTGCTTACACTAGCAGCCCAGAGGCTATTCCCAGGGGAGAGAGAGAGTTACTGAACTTAGAATTGCCCCTTGTCAGCTTTAGCTGTGCAGGTACTACCTACCCAGTAGGAAAACGAAGAAAAGTGTTTGTGTCTCTGTTTTGGAGTCATGTGTTTGGATTATGAGTCCTTTTTTAAGAGGGTCTTAAAGGCAAAGATGTACCGTTTAATAGAGATAATCACACTGCTGTACCATGGAAACATGACCAACCATATCAAATATTCCCAAGCATGCTGACAGGCAATCGTCAACCCAAGCTTTCTTTGGAAAGCTTTCTCTGTCCCTTGAAGCAGTCCTCTCTCTCTCGTTCTCTTTTAATGCTGAATGATTCTCCACAAGGTCCACCAGCTCCTTTCCTTTCCATTGGGTTAGTTGGAGTGTCCAGATTTTAAAGGATGCCAACTGGCTTGCAACCAGCCATTTATAGAGCAGCTCCTGTTTCAGAGCCATTTTTCCCCCTCCAACTTTGGCTGTTTCTCGTCTTCATCCCTTTCCATACAGAACTCTGAAGTCCCTGTAGAGGTTTCATAACATCCTGAAGCCTTCATCAAATGGTAAATTGGTATTCTGTTAGGCTGTCAAAAAGGATTAGAAGGAGGGATCTATTCTTCTTCTTATTCTCATTCTTTAATGACAAGTTACATTGCCAGCCTGTCCACTAAATCACATTAGGCAAGGACTAATTTACCTCTTCATACCAAAGTAGAGAGAAACCAGGAAAAAAAAAAATCTCCCACTTAGGACATGCATTGAGAATTCAGATAATTCCTGTGCTGCTGTAATTTTATTTTAAGAGTTAGCGTTTTATTAGCGTGAAAATGTATATTACCCCCGACTGCTTTTTTCTTCTGTTTTGGAAGTATATGTACACCCATTTTAAGTAATTGTGAAGCTTTAAAAAACAATCCACATTTGAGAATTTCATCAAAATCATGAAGAGTTAAGGTTTTGACACATGCATTTTCATAGAGAAATTTTCAACTAGTTCTATGAGAATCTTATTCACATTCTTTGTCAGGGATCATCTCTTTCATCCTCTCAAAAGGAGTTTGAGTTTAGCTGGAAACTAAAGATGTTACGTTTACCAGCACTATTTTCGCCTTTACATGTATGTGTAGATCTCACATTGCAGCCAGTATCACTGCTTGTGGGTGTAAACATGAAGACTGATATATACATTCTCTAAGATGGAGTCCTTAAAGAAGGAAGAAATGTGTATTGTAACGTTAGAAACCTGATTCTAAACCCAGTGCTGTTTTGAGTGTGGACTACTTCCCCATGTCTAGGGGCATGACTGGCCTTGAAAGGAGAAAGGGGGAGATGCCTTGAAAAGAGCGGGGGGGGGAATAGAATATCCACAACTGGCTTGATTCCCCAAAAATTCACCTTCTGTGCCTCTCACTTCCATGTTTGGAAAATGACATGGTTAATGCAGCTCTTTGTATTTTGCCATTATGATGATATGTGTAGTGATGGGACAGATTAGGTTAATTGCAAGAATATGATTGGCAAATGTAACCGACTAGCAGGCAGTCGTGATTGCACTATCCAAATACAGAGCTAAGAAAGTTCAATGAGTGTTAATGCTGTGCTGCATCCTGCAAGACCAGAATGAATGCCACACATTTCCAAGTATAAGAAATTCTGCATAAATAGGACATTCAATTATTTATGAATAGACTCTAAGTCAGTGATTAATTAGCATTTTAAATATGGTTGATTAACACATTAACCCTATTTTATGAAAACTCTTTTAAAAGATACATATTACATGTGCTTCCATTTGATTTTCACATTTCTGATGTCTTTCATCTGTTAGATTACTGTGTCCTATAAGACTTTCTAGAATGTTTAATTATTTACTTTACAAATGCAGGATGTTATAATGATATTTGTAAAGAAAAAGCTAGGATAATGAATATACAATACAGTATTAGCAGCTTCCCCAACTGTTGACAGGAGGTTGGGGGGTATGGGTGGAGGAAGAAAGAAAATCAAAACAAGATAATAATGTTGCACTAGATGTATACAAGTGAATATGCAATAAGCATTGGGAATAGTGTACAAAAGCAGTAACATAATTTACCATTCTGTATGAAAGAACTATCTGAGGTCCTTTTGTCTGTATTGAAGGTAATGTTTGGAAGCCTTCACTGGAAAGCAGAATATAACCTAGAAACTGTTTGCATTACCAGTTACAGAAGAAAACATTTACTTGTTTAATAATCAGTTATTTATTTCTATTATTAATTATTCATCCATCTCTCAGCAATTACTAGCATACCGGCTGCTATTGTACCAAGGGCTGGGATTTACCTGCCAGACCTAACGATGAAGAGAAGTTTCTGATAGATGAACATATTTAGACCTTATAAATAGAAGAGAGAGGAGGGAAAGCCCCCCCACATCAGTAGCTCAGTTCATTTTAAACTGTTTGTTTCTATGTAGATTGATCAAGTTCCAGAGTTGCCTAATAACCCAAGATATCTCTTTCCTGTATATTCGGCTAGCAATCTACATGCCGTTCTCATGTAATAAAGTGAAATTATGCTATGAGTGAAACTGTCAGAATTGGCTTTTTTCCAGAGGTCTCATCTTGTTACATACTGAACGCTGAAGACATTCAGCCTTCAGAGCACTCAGCATCTCATACAGGTCTGTATGTAAAGTACACTCCTCTGCAGTAAATACAACAATCAATATTCTTACATGAAGGCATATGCTTGCATATTTTATATAATTGGCTCTCTCCCCATTTCTGCAAAAGGGTATCACAATTGGTAGGGTTAGAGTTGACTATTTCCCCCCTACATCGTGAAGGGAAAAAAGCCCTGCAAAGATCACTTCAAACTGTGCTTGGAATTTTCCAAAATTAAGCGGTGTGTAAAACAAAACGGGGGGGGAAATGCCTTATACTGAAAATCGGTCAACTAGCTCTTCAGCTGAAAAATGGCTTATTAGCAGGGAAATAGTTAAGGTACAGTATAGATTTATGGACCAATGTAATTGAAAAAGGACGTAATTGACGATTCTTACCTATCTTAGTGAGATTATTTGTGCAGTGTGAGAAGCACTTTGTCTACAGTATACTTGTATACTTGTTGTATACAGAAGCAAGCTGTTGATGTTGTTGTCCCGCTACTCAAGTCTAAGGGCCTGATTCTTCTCCAGAAATTCCTCCTTTTCAGTGATTTTATTTTGCCATCAAAACTGTCCCTAACCTTCGTAGTATTGTATTTCCTATCTGAAAAAACAGGTCCTTAAATTTTTAATTTGCTTACTTCTGCTTTAGGCCTGGAAATACAGGCTAAACTATTTCATTTTTTGACTATAAGATTATGTCCATGGAGGTAGCCACATCAAAGTGAAGGTCCATATCTATAAAAGATGGGAATTGGAGTATCTGGACAAGGTGCATGAGTTCCATGCGTTAGGGGACTATATGCAAGGGTATGCGATTACCATATATCAGGAGACTTGTGGAGCAAGTTCAGTGAAGTCATTATGATGATATCATTGCTGGTAGCCGTTACTTTACATTACTAGTGGCCATTACTGTAATCTAAATGGACATTGGGAGGAGATTATGGTGAAAGGTGCTAATGGCTTGCACATTAGAGGTCATTAACATATAAGCACCCGGGATGAAAGTCTATGTACAAAGAGTTAAATAAATTGTGCAGCAGCTTCCCCCAGGGAGTCATTAAAGGTATTACGCAAGTTTAAGTACTTTTCTTTATCTGGGCTATTAGACCTTTCAAGCTAGGAGGTCTAAAGGAAGAGCTTCTGAGTAGTGGTTTTCCCAGGTGTAAAATCAAGCYTATGCACTGGGGCTTGAGGGGTGGTGGGCGAGAGTGGAAGACAATGTATAGTTTAAGCAGGTAAATCTGTCAGATTTCTCAAATGCTGGAGAAAAAAACTGCTAAGTGTGTGCAGTTTTTGTGTTCAAGAGAAGAAGGTGCACCTTTTAGGGCTTTACTTTGGAATACAATCAAATTACCCACCTCATAATGAGCTGAAAGGTTTGCTGTATTATTGCATTATTTTGTTACAGTCTGGGTTTTTTTGTTGTTGTTGTTGTTTGGGGCTTTTTTTGTTTTGTGTTTTTTTTTTTTT
>JAYKAV010000855.1:497029-503081 GCA_035582835.1 Phoebastria nigripes | reverse complement strand
TTTGTTTGTTTTTTTTTTTTTTAAATCTAGTAGAGTAGCAATATGCAGAGTGCAAGTATTCTAGCAATGTGAGTATCTGCTATCATAAAGATTTTCCAATACTATTAATGTAAAACATTAGGTATTGCCAAAATCCTACTGTTTTCACTCCCTGGCTTGAATAAATAATGGAAGACAGGAATAAGTAGAAAAGGGAAATAAATTCTTCTTCTCAGCTGAGGCTCTCTTTGCAGAGATGTGTATTTTCTTCTTCCAGTATGCCTCCAGAGCTGATGCTAAAAGTAATTCAGAAACTTCAGCTAGCACACAAGGCAGCAACCTAGCTCTACTGTGGGAAGGATCCCTGCTTGTTACAACTCTCTATAGGTTAGAGTTTATTTTCAGGCCTTTCCATTCATGGCCAACCAAGATAAACATGCAACAGCTGTGGCATGTCTTACAGTATCTAATCAAACTAAAGTAAAACAAGAGTAAGGGATTTTGTATTAATGAGCCTCTCTTGAATTACCTGATTTAAGGTATATGGCTGAGTCAAATCTATTCACAGAAAGTTTTGCAAGACTTATGTTTGTACAAAAGTCTTTCTACCAGAAGAAGATAAGTCATTACTAAAGACAAGCCATTATAACCGAAATAGAAACCAAAGAGTGCGAGGTGGTAGAGTGGTACAACAGAGCGCTGTAGTTAGGGATAAGAAATAGATTCCATTTGGGGTAATTCTGTATGAATCTTGAGTTACAGTTAAACTTACTTTCAAATACCTACCATAAATATCCAGAAATCTGGGTCCCGAGTCCTCTGTACAAGTCTTGGGGTACATAGCCAGAGAATGACCAGCTCCAGTCTCGCCCAAGGGACTAGGTTTCCCTCCCAATGTAGGATGAGCCCACAAGCTTGTTTACACTAAGTGTTATGCTGAAATGAAGTTAGGATGTTACTGAAGTGCACATATTGGCCCAGAAAGGTTTAACTCCCAGTGTAGGCATAAACTTTTATGCTTTTATGCAACCCTGTGATTAAGGCATGGACTAGAGAGGAAGAGGACAGTATGAGAATATTTCCACAGATGTTTTATTGAGGGTTCATAGTAGCAAAAGAGAAATAATTTGGATTTTGTCCTACAATGTCTTTAGTCTTCAAAGGCTGCAAATCCTGTAATTAATTGACAGGTAGAAAATAGGCTGTACAGAAGTTAATTCACTAGGGACTAAAATTGCTGCGCCTGTGCCCTCAGTGCCTGTTACAGTCCTGATCCAAAGTCAGTTGAAGCCAATCGATCAGGCCCTAATTGCACACTGATTAGTATCGCTGTGCTTGGCAGCATAGTAAATCTTTAAGAATTAGGAGCCACTATGTTTTTTGGACTAGTTCTTTTCACCATTATGTGTGACTGATAACTTGCAGTGGGATTTAAACACAAATATCATATCATTGAGAGACAACACTGTGTAATTGTTGCCAAGATAATAGATGAAATAGCTCAACTTTCATTGGAAAAGTTTCAAAGGTTGAAAAGTTTCAGACAGGCATTTTTTGCAGGTGTAATGAAAGGATCAGCATGTATTTCCCCCAAAGGCTTTCATTTTTCATTTTTATCCTTAAGAGAAGCCAGTGGCACTTCCTGGGTATTGTCATTGACTAAGGCACAAAAGAAGGAGAAAAAAGAAACAATTGAAAAAAAAAAAAAAAAAAAAAAAAAAAAAAAAAAAAAAAAAAAAAAAAAAAAAAAAAAAAAAAAGAAGAAAGAAAAAGTGAATCAAAACATGACTTCTTGTTTTCAAGAAGAAGGGCCAACTTTTACTTTATAGTAACAGCTTTGAGATCAGCAGCTGTGGGATTACATGGCAGAGGTTTGTAAAAAAAATCAATAACTGCTGCTGTTTGGAGAGAGGGAAAGAAAGGACAGCTAACTAGACCAGATTGTAACAGTTCTGCAAGCAGTCACAATGCTCACCTTACAACAGCGCAGCCCTGCAAATTATTAAATAATAAATCACAAAGTCGAACAGTCTTGGGTGGACAGAATGCGTTTGACTGTAAAGCAGACAGAGGCCTATGAATTATTCACATCTCAAGCAAAGATAAAACAAGCAGAGAAGAAATGAGAAGATTTCTTCCAAACAGGTTCTCCTGTACTGAAATATACCTTTTGATTACTGATACATATTTGGGGATTCAACCGGTCAAAGTCATGCCAGAACTAAGAAGAAGGAGACAACTGCAACCTAGGTTTACTGCTATGGGAAAATCCTGGCATTAATAAGTAACTTCAGAAGTAATGTGCCTGTGAAATATCATTTTGCAACATTAGTATGTTCGCAATTAAGGGGGGAAAAATCGGTATCGGAGAACAATTGTCATAAGAGTGTCAAGATCTCAAGTATTTAATTTAGTGAGTTAAAACTTTGTAAGAGCTTATTTTTATCAGAATGGCAAGCTGAAAGCTGAAAATCTGCTTATGAAAATGGTAGGAATCTTATGTTTTGATAATTTTAAGCATCTGACTTTAGCTGAAATGGGAGGAAAAGAGTTAAAGCTGATCTTCAATATAAAGGCAAGAAAGAAAATCAGAATTCTCCATTCTGGACTGTGGGTTTTTATTACTGGTTTATAACATTTAGGTTATTTGAACATAGCTAATGTCTATGACTTACAGAGGAAGCAAAATCAATCAAAACACTCATTTTCCTTTGAAGTTTTTTTTTGGTTTTTTGTTTTGTTTTGTTTTTTGGTTTTTTTTTTTNNTTTGGTTGGTTGGTTTTTTTTTTCCCCAGCAGAATTTCAGGCTTGCTACACTGATGCACCGATACAGCAGAAGAAAATATGTATGGCCAAATCCTGCTGACACCGACTGAGGCCAGAACATAACACTCTCGGGGCTGTATTGTTGACATGACTCCAGAATCTGATCCTTTCCATGTTCCTAGAGAGATAAATGGTTTAAAAAAGGCTTTACCCCACCAGATGTGCATGGTTTAAATGATGATCTTTGTTTAAAACTCACTCTCTTAAAATTGGATTTATATGTATAGACAGTAGTGATGCCTTCTTTATGATGAGTGATATGGTTTCATGAAGGATAGAAGCATACTGCTGATAAGCCTAATGCTGTCTGAAGCTATAGAAAACCACCTCTCCTTCATTCTTTGCTTCTTGAAGACCAAGTATGTGAACAAACCTACTTGTGAGAACCTTTCCCATGACTGACTTTGTGTTACTACATTTAGGAGCAGTGGCGAAGTTGGTGTGCCTCATCTTTCAATCTGTTTGCATATTCCTGAAAGCTTTATGTTTGTAATAAGAGAGCGCGATGAAGAGAAAAAGGGAGGAGGACCTAATTCAAGGGAAGACATAACTAATCTTGCTGAAGACCCCTGTATGAGTGCACTGGAGTCCCACTGACTGGTTGGAAACCTGCATATTCCAGTAACTGGAAGCAAATGCTCTCCGAGCACCAGCTTTTCCAGTGCCTGGGCCTGTGAGAGTTTCCCATAAACGTGTGGCCTGATAAGGAACAGAGTTGCTTTACTAGCGTAGCTGCCGCAAACTGCAAGCGCAGACGAGAAGCAGCGCACGCCAGCTCCTGAGGACGGGAAGTCTGGTTCGGGGTACGAAGGTGGGGCCTCCCTCCCCACACCTCCTCCAGAGTCAGTCCCCTCATGCCTGTTTATTCCCAGCCCACAGTCGGTCCTTTCATCTGAAATATGTAGAATTATTCGGGTCAGTCTTCCCAATCTCCTGATTTCCTGCACTCCAGGCAAATCAATATCGACCTGCCCATGTGCCAGCAAAGGCTGCGTCCAAACCTTGCTCCTTGCCTTCCAGACCCATAGCTCCCCCAGGTTTTTGCTGCAGTCAGCTCTGAACCTCCTCATCTCACTCCCAGCTGCCTTCACCTGTGAACCAATTGCCCTCTTGTGCCAGCGTGTAATTTTCCCTGAGGTAGAGGGTTACCAAGCCAGCTACGAGTTGATTTTCACAGAGGTGAAAATCACAGGGATACAGTAAGACTAGGGAACAAGGTATGAAATGTTGTAATTCAAAAGAGTTTTGGGAGGGATGCAAATGATCAGTGGTAATACAGGGGTAAAAGTGATATACAGCAGAGCTTCAAAGGTGCAGACAAGAGGCTTCAACTTGATAAAAACAAATCTAAAACAGCGAATAAAAGCAACTTAAAAGGTAAATGGCCAATATAGCCAGCTGTGAGAAGGCGTTACTCCAGTGCTTTGTGTAGCCTGTAGGAGAGGGGTGAGTTGAATTGAGAAACTTTAGTGATCGAGATGAAGGGAGACCTGATGTATTTCTAGCTACAGAGCTGGCAACTTCTCTTAGGTATTTTAAACAGTGCAGGACACACCGCTTCTGACTGAAGGGTGCTGATGCATCTGTGGAGCAACAGAAAATTTGCCCTGGTATACCAGAGCTAAGCAGGTATTTTGCTGGTATCTGCTTGCCAGCAGCCAGGAAGTTATGCATCACATAGCTGCTTCGTTATGCATTTAATGTATGCGTTCAAGTATTAGAAATGAGCTTGTAGGTTTTGTATTGAAAATTCAGTTCTTACAAGTTATAAATTCCTGAACAACAGATGGTCAACGGAAAGCGTAAGATAAACCAGAGGATATACTGCACTGGTATTGTCTAAATATTTCAGGTAGACAACTGACAACTTTAGCAGCAACTAAAGTTAATCAAGTTTCTGTACATGGGGCAGCATAAATACAACCTGTACTTACCAGCTTTTTATTCAGAGCCTGCCATGGCAGCAGGAAGGTTCAACCTTGCTTTAAATTACTTGATTAGGTTTGCCAAGAATCAGAATCCAGACTTGGAAAATTGACATAGAAGTTGGCAATAACAGTGGGGTTTTTTTCCTCTACAGTACTTAGGAGAGAAAGATGCTCCTTTTCTTTTGCAGAAGTCAAAGAAAAAATTACTTCCTAATAGGGCCTTCCATTTAGATGTGCCAGTGATATTGATGTATAGGTCAGGCTCGCACAAATCAGGCAAGAGTAATTTGGGTGTATGTTTTGCCCTATATGTTCAATATTAAAGCATGTTAAAATAATATCTTCTTGAATATACTGTATGTAGTATTAAGATTTTGGCAGCAGAAGGTTGTTTAACTGTTGCTTTTTTTCATTAAACAATAAACGAAAGAACGTGACCAAAGATATTTTATACTTAAAAATTTTTTAAAAACGTTTTTGTTATAGCATCAGGTGTCTCTGCTACACATATGCACCTTTGTTTAGGAGTATGTATTGCTGTTGCTTCCCTTGCCTCCTGGTTTAATTGAATGTTGCCAGTAGATATTTTCTGTCTTTGGGGCATTATGCGGAGAAGGTACCAGCAATGTAAGCCTTGGTTATGCTGAAGCAGGAACTGCCTGATAAAGAAAAGATGAAACTTGTTTTAAAGTGTTTTGTTTTATTCTTTTTTTTAAAAAAAAAAAAAGTGAGTACCTGCATAATGTGCTCTGGTAAGTACTATCAATTAAAGAGTTGTGAAGTGGATATTAGAAGATTATTTATAATACTGTTATATAATGGCTTAGATGGACTGCACTGGAGAAATTAACATGACAGAGGGATGGAAATCATATTAGAATTTGGACTTACTTGAAAGTCAATGAAATTATATTAAAAAAATACCATTCAGAATAAACACTAATGACATGCCTTTTTATTGATGTTTAATTCAGAAAAGAAGTTAATGCATGCCTTGAAAAGCAAAGGAGGACTGCTTTATGCTTAATAATTTGCTTAAACTGAATCTCATACAGAAAATTAATTTGCTCTTAACAACTAGATGATTTTCTAGAAAGGAAAAAAGTTACAGTATTAGCTGTAACTGTATTCTTTTTCTGAATACCGGTGCTCTTCAGTATGTTTGAAATACTAAGAACTGGTTGGATGAATACAGTTAGAAACTTTTGGGGTGAACACAATATTTTCCTGACTTGGTTTTTGGAAATGCAGTTTGCTTCTGATCATCCTAAGAAGGGCAAAGGCCATTCAAGCCATGTGCGTGGCCATGGTATTGAAAG
>JAYKAV010000855.1:352029-492029 GCA_035582835.1 Phoebastria nigripes | reverse complement strand
AGGTGAGGGAATTATTTTAAAAAAAAAAAAAAAAAAGAAAAAGAAAAAAAAGAAAATTCAGAGTCCTTCTTGATGGTTTTCAATCATTAAAAAACCCCCAGTATTTTTAAGAGCATGCAGGATCTACAGACCCTGTTTCTGGGGAAAATTTCTGTGATGCTATTTACTTTGTATTACTTAACCTTTTAGCCCTGGTTTTCATTTGGCTTTTCTTTTCTTTTCTTTCTGGAAATATTGATAATTGTCAAGCTAACTTCCCAGATTCCTGAGTGGCAGTATTTCAGCTTTCTATAACTAATTTTTGTAAGATGATTGCATTGAAAGACCGTATGTATACTTCTGAGAAGAAATCAGTGAAAATGGTGCTAAAAATCAAAGACAATTAATAGGATCATTAAGACTGATAGATTTTATGGCTGCCTATAAAGATGAAATATAAAACAAAATTACTAGCCTTTTGAATTTAAAAAGAGCTCTGGTAGGTGAAGATGAAGCAAAATTGAAACATCTGCTACTTGCAGGTAAGGTTAAAATAATCAACATTTCACCCTCCCACTGAAACAAAAAATTACCTTTGCCAGTTGTCATTCTGGCACTCCAAATCTGCCACTTTATGTTCCCTGTTAAATCATTTTCTTTCTATGCACTTTGAGGGTGGAAATAACACCCTTAAATGATAGGTAAAAAAGCAGATGATGCAGCTGCACGTAGGGTAAATAAATGTGCTTTTGCATCGAGGTGCTATCTGCAGGCTTAGGAGGCAGAATTTTCTATTGAAATAGGAGAACACGTTTCTGAAATCTTTGTGGGTGAAATTCACCCCCGGAGGCAGGACAAGGCCCATGTGTGATGTGCATCCCTTGTGACCCTGTCTGGGGACGCTCGGATGCCTGGATTTGTGCTTGCATTTCAAGAAGAGTTGAGTATTGGCCTTGCCAAATAAAATACTGCTCAAATCTGTCCATATACAGTTCTGTGTCAAGGTGCTGGTACCTGAATCTCACAGGAAGCAAAGCAATTTCTAGCTTTTAAAAGTAGAAACAGAATAAAAGTTTGACCTATTTAAAAAAGATTCAATGAAAATAAAAACAACTGTCATGTTGTATTAAGTACCATTAGAGTATGGAATGAGGGAATTAATGGGCTGGGGAGTTTTGCTTCTTCCCAGCACTGATTTTTCCAGTCATTTTACTAGGGTTTCAGGACGGGAAGCATGTGAGGTTCAGGGGAGATTGCAGGGGAGCGTGACTGGGGGGAGCACCGTTTCTGATCCCTACAAAAGTGAGTTGCGCACGGAGACGACAACAATAGCAAAGGGTCCTGCATTGTCCACCTTCAATGGGGCTGTCATTTTGATCTGTCCGTCCGCCTTGTGTAATGCTCATCATCTCCAGGCACGTTATGCCTCAGCCACACAGAAAACCCCATCTGCTCCATTTAATGATTTCTGTTTGATGAATTTTTCTGTATTCATAAAGGGAGATGCTGTCACAAGGGACAGCCTCAAGCACACCCACCCCTACAATCTTTATCAAGCTCCCAGCCATAATCATTCAGGCTCTGCTCCTAATATAGCACAAGCCCTGCAGAATCAGGGGTTCACTGGCAGCAGGCTTCTGATTCCTTCATAAACTGTAATTCTGATGCTGCAGGTTTAATTAAGTATGTGGCAGTTAATCAGCCACTGAAAACAGGGGCCTCCACTGGGGAATTACCTGAGTGAAAACAGACCAAACATGAAGGGGCTCCCTTGAAACTCTAGCAGTCGTGCTTCGATGGTGAAATGGAAAGAAAGTTATCAAATGAAATCTGTTTGCTTGTGGCTGTACTGTGACAGCTTTGTTAGTCCTAACAGATGACAAGGATTATTCAATCAATATAGATTTACCCTGAGAGTTTTGCTGTTTTCAGGCACCTCCAGGAAAATGACAGCCATTAAATATGTACAAAGGCCAGTCCAGGGCCTATGGCCTCTAGCCTTAAGCTGCTGCCTTTTCTGAGTTATGTCAGGATCAATTTTTTCTAATAGATATCACTTATCCTACATGATAATCAGCCTATCATAGTCCATTGATTACATGACAGCCTGATTTAGGTCTGGTCTAGAAGATAAGAAACACAGGGAAATCTCTTGCCTGGATTGTCAAGGAATTAAAATTCTCTTTCAGAACTTTTCCCTGGAGTTATTTTATACACACAGAAGCCAAGGGAGCTGTTTTGCCCAGTTCCTCTCTCTCGTACGTCACCCTCGGTCCCGTGTAGCACCCTGGAATCACAGGGACCCACAGCTGAAGACTTGGGTCCACTACCTTTATGTCATCTCATTTACGGAAAGGTCGACTGAGGCTGGTCCTGTTGATTAGCACTGATTCTCATTCCAGTAAGAGCTGTTGTTTCATTTTGAAGGCTCTGCTAGACTTGATCACATTGTATTTAGGAAGATCCACAGTTTGGGATCTGAGTCAGGTGAGCGCTAGATGTGATCAAACAGAAACTTGCAGAACTACAAAGACAACTGCTGTTACAAGCTAAGTGTGAGATGGTATCTTATTTTTGTATGACTCCAAATACCATATTTTTATTTCTATTAATAATGTTTTCTCGAGATATCTTGCTGTTGGTGCTACTATGCTTATTGTGGTGCTGGGGTTGAGGTTCCCTGTTTTTCATGGTGTTCAAGAAGGCTCAAGGAAGGCATTTGGGTCTGAAATGTCTAGAAAGTCATTCCAGTGCTCTTTGCTGAATGAGCACAAGATGGCTGGATTCATACTGGTGAAAGCTAAGAAAATGCCTTCCTTAGCTTGATGTGAGACTATGGTAAGGGATCCTTTAAACTGTCATCTAGGTATTTATACACAAGCTTTTACTTCCCATCAGGATTGGAATTAATCTTGTATATCTTTTTCTATAGAATAGTCTCCTCTCTTTAGGTCTGTGGATCCTACTGGAGTCTTACAAAGACGTGGCAGAATTCTTCATATAGATATGACATAGATTTGGCTGAACACATGATAGCGTGTTTTCCTTGTTTCATTCTGCAGATTGCAGATAGATATCTGAAACTACACCAAGCGGCCTAACATTGCTTTTTCCAGTAAGTAATTACTACAGTTGCCACATGGCAGGGATACAAGTCCCAAATGAGAGGCAAAGTGTCTATACATAATCTCTTTAAAAACGTGGTTTACTCTGTGAAATTTACTGACAAAGATGTAACATAAAAAAGTTTCGGCTCATGAACGTACATGGATTTGGAGGTTTTCTTGGTCAAATATACAATTCCATCATCTAGTAATATTTTGTTTCTAACTTGCATAAAGAGGAATATCTAGAAGTGCACTTAATATAAACAGTAGTAGACACAAACTACAAATACAGGGTTTACATCCTGCCTTTTCTGTTTCATTTAGAATGTGATATGCTACAGTTGTCCTTCAATGTATTATAAAATCTTGATTTTTCTATGTAGGGCTTTGTATTCTTGACTGTTCAAAGGCAACCACAAAAGCAGTACCATGTGCATTTCAGATATTTCTGGCTACCAAGTCTCGAGACATAGTGAGATAGCATAGCAATCTTCTACTTCCTGACCACGTCGGGGCGGAGAGGGGGGAAGAGGGGGGAAAAAAAAAATAATAGACCTGTCTACTCTGCTTATATATTTCAGTATGCTTCTGTTAAGGTTTTTAACTCATTGCTCATTCAGATTCCAAACTGACAGTACGGTAATTTTCAGAGCAAAATAAAAAGTTTTATATCCAGATGTGTAGTTGGAATAGCTACCAGATCCATTTGTCATTATTGCTTTTTGCATACGGTCTGGTCTTATGATTCTTTCATCTTTCAATCTGTGCTTCTAACCCAGAGTGTAATAATTCTCAATCTTTACTGACAATTTTATTATGACTATAGATCAAATATATATGGGAGTTTTGGGTTTTTTTAAGTAGTTTGTTTTCACCACAAAACAATTTGTAAACATAGCAGAGCTCTGATTTCAAAAAAGAAGAGGGTGAGAAATTGATTTTGCTATGTTAAAGAGCATACTGGTGTTCACTGGGGAACCTCTGGTTACTCTTTCAAGGCCCAGTTAACTTTATTTTCTGTAGCTTTTACCATCTTTTGTTATGTGTTTATTTTGAAATTTAAAAAAAAGATCAAGGTGTTATAGATCACATCAGTGTATGGGAGTAGATAAAACTGTACTACATTAAACTCTATTAATATATAAGTAGAAATACTAAAGAAAATGATGCTACTATATGTTCCAACTATCAAACAAATCAAATCTATGTTTCATGTGAGAAAATACAATGAAGTCCAAATATTATGGGGAAAAAAGGCATTTTTGTTTCACTAAGGTGTACATGTTAAATAATCAAAGGATTCAACATGACAATATGGTTATAGATAGTTATCTTAAGTGCCTTCTGTGGTGAGGAACTGAAATTAAGAACTTGAACAAAACATGATACATGAAAGTGCAGGTTCTACAAACACTGGGTTGCTTATTAAAACTACTTTGATCCCTCGTTTCTTTGATATCCTAGGTCTTATAAAGAATTCACTTTCAGGGGTAAATATAGGTAGTTCAGAGAGACTTTATGACATACTGTACATACTGCTCTTCCAGAGACACTTTTTAATTACTTAAAAAAAAACAGAAAGAGAAAAATGCTGATAGAGTCACTATCAACTGATATTCGTTTCTAACTGCTGATTATTTTGGTGTACCTATTTGAATAACATTCTTCTCGGAAGCAGGTCAGGCTTGGGAATCTGAACAGATCTGCTAAYGTTCCAGATTAGCAGGATGAGATGTGGATTCACGCAGCAGATGGGGTATATGCTTGTCCCTAAAGGGATCACATATTTGCTTGCTTCTCTGAATATTACCCAGGCACCCGCTGGAAAAGCTGGATTTTTGCTGCTGCTCACTACCTTGGTTCCCTAGGCAGGACTGCAGGGAATTCTCAGAGAAGAGAAGAATCAATATTAATAACGTTTATTCTCTTTTTCAAATCACTTTGAGACCCTGCTTTCTAGCCACTGAGGCCTGCATGAGACTGGAGATAGTTCCGATGAAAATATATAATGCTATTTTCAAATATGCCGCTCCAGTTCTTACCTTTATTCTTTAAAACTACTGTCAGCAAATCCAGGGCAACAGATTCTTGTGTTTCAGAAATGTGGGTTCAGATCGTGACTTTTCTGTTGAGGCTTTTCTGCGTAACGGGTAGATGCTAAAACTGGTGCTGTGATGTGAGGCTGAGTGGTGGGAAAGATCAAGTTCAGGTAATAGACTATGGTTTCTTTGTAATAGGTAACTGCATTGTAGGCCAAACCTTTATTTTGTAAACTTCAGTGGGATTGTCTTCTAGCAGCCAGAAAGGTTCAACGTACATTTTCAGGCCCAGGAATGTGAAGGGATTGCTTCTAATAAACCCCATTTCCCCAATTTTTGAATGCTATGTGGACAAACAGGTATGGCTTACGTTGTCGGGAGTCTAGTGATTATCAGGTAACATAAAATTCAGATTTGAAATGAACCAGTGAAATATAATCTTGATAATGCCCTGGGTATTTAGGGAAAAAGGGTTCTTGTGTCATTTTGGTCAAATGTGCTCTAAACACAAATAAAATGCATGTGAACTGAAGCTGGGTGCTGAAAATACACTGCAGTCAGACCAAGGCTCTGGTACAAAGTGTACTCATATTTTGACCTGCATGTTTTCAGCTTTGAAATATGGCTGGGACGCTCACTGTTTTTTTGGGTCAAAAGAAAAGTACCCACCAAATGAAAATTAGAAATCTCTAGAACATACACAAGTGAAAATCCTTAAGCAGTTTTATTAGATTGGTTCTGTTTCTTTTACAACTTCTCTTTTGTTTCAACAAGCAACTTAAAACTAAAAACTTGAAGCAACTTCAGATTCCAGGCAAAAGCATTTTTTAATGACAAAAATGGACTCTTAACTGTCAGGCGGACTGTTACTGTCAGAAAATTGCCACATTACCAGAGCTGGTTCATTCTGAAAATGGGACCGTTGCACTTCTGAATGCTTTTTTCCCCCTCTCAATATAGGGACCTTGTTAAATTAGTCTTTTTCTACCAGAATTTACAGTTACGATAAATTAATATATTTTAATTTAAAAAGTTTAATGAACAGATATTGAACACAGTCTGGAGGCATTTTCATGTTTCCAAAAACCAAACAGATCCCTTGGTACAGGTTCACTTGTGATTTCTTTACAAGGCAGAGCTCCAGTTCCTTTTCTGTAAATGCCATTTTACATCTYTGAGCTGAAAAGAAGTCTCTGGCAGCAGCAGAACACCTATGACACCCAATTAAGCAGCTCTAATTCAATCCATCCGTGTGCACCAATTACACACACAGGCATTTGGCGAGAGTGCAAATCTCCACACAAATGCTTGGCAAGCCAGGTGTCTATATATCAAATATCAGCTCTTGGAGACTGCAGCATCTTTGTGAAATGCCCACACATGCAAGTGCATCTCTGTAGAGGACAAGATTATCCTTAGCCTTAATCCGTACTTGAAAAATAACGTAGAAATTTCCCCTCTTTCCTGGGTCTCCTCATGTTCCTATTCACTAAATCATGCTGCCTTTCATTAGTGAATTACTTGTCCAATAAACTGCTGCACTTTAATTGATCTATTAATCTAAAGGATAACCATGACTCAGCTTAGTAATATTTTGAAATCTATGGTAAGATATTTGTCAAAGTTTTGTGAATCTGCAAATCACTTCTGTGATCAACCCATATTATCTAATGTAATTTCTATAATAATTTAAGTTTATAATTTCCATGTTCAAGGTCTTTAAAACTAGTTAATGAAGCTCCTTTTGGAGATGATTTATAGATTTATATTTAGATCTATGTAAATTTTTGTTATAGTTCTTAGAATAATACTACTAAACAGATGTCTGTGTTCCCTCCTTAAATCCTCCAGTGTTTTGGTGGATAGCAGATGATGGACAGCTAGAAAAAAAGAGAGTTTTGAACCTAGAAAAAGATTTTTCTTTTTTTTTTTTTTTTAAAATTATAGACTCTACTTTCTGTCTTCAATATCTCATTGTGATCAAGAATTTAAGATCTCCCTTTGAAATACTTTTCTATTAATAAACCATTTCAGACATGTTTAACCACCTCACATATAATAGAATTCCTTCAGACACAGAAGACATAAAAGTAATGTAATTTTCCTTGAGTTGTTATATCATCGTTTGGGTATGCAAGCTCCACATTAATTGATACTTGAAAACACACGTAATTTGTCATTTCCAGATAGAGGGGAACCAAAACAACCTGCCTGTAAATGCAGTCCTGTTTGGGGTAGGTCTTTGGAGTGTGCTTCACTCTCTTTTCCCTCTTTTATTTAAGTGACTTAGATCAAACATTCAAGCACCGTCTGTAACTAATATTGTTTCCTGGCCTAAACAGATAATTGCCCTTCTGGATGTATAAAAGATGTCTCACGGAGCAAAGTGAAATATCATTAATAAAGGAGAATGATTTACTCACGAATTCTTCAAGAAGTAAGATTAATAAGCCATCCCCTGGTGTTAGATATAATCTTCAGATCTCTCTTCACTGCATGACTTATTTTTGCAACAACTGCACTATTCAATCATTAATCATTACACTCAGTGAGCAGTTTATCTGTGCTAATGTGCATGCTATACACAAACAACTCTCTTTTACATTTGATGGAGGAGGAGGAGGAGGAGAAGGTAGGCTCTACAGTGCGATGTGAATGAAATAAAATGAGGCTGCCATATGATACATACGTTTTCATTCCAGATATAGCAACTTCAGTTAGAAGCTATCGCTTTCCTAATGAAAGCAAGATTGCATTTCAATGTGGAGTAATGGTTGTAAGGGAGAAAGCGTGTGTGTGGGCCTTAAAAATATATCCACTGTCTTACCTATTCTTGTGCGAGTAGAGAAAAGGAGACACAGCTTTGGCTCTTACCAATGTGCTGATAAGGTAACCTGCATTACCCAAAGCAGTTTAGCTACGCTAGCACAGAACTCTATGTGGGATAATTTACCTTGACTTTAAAGCTATTTTTACGTGCTGCAAGCCTGAGCATAGACCACTCCAGAGATGAACCGGAGAGGGGATGAGAGAACTGCTTTGTTTAGCAGTTGTTGGCTGATTTTGGAGCCTGCGTGAACCCTGTGGGTGTTGGCAATCTATGTGAGGTGGGGTGCATAGCAGGTCCCCCTTTGGTTTTATTGCTAAAAATGATACAGCAGTAAACTGAGCATTTTACATACCAGAGGGTTTTGTCATAAGTAATAGAGCTCAACTCCATTAGCAGTGACAGAATAGCGCATACCACCCAGTCCAGTTGGAGTTTGTCTTCCAGCAAATTCCTCTCACTTTCTCTTCATCTTTAGAAAACTGACTTCCCAGACAACTAATGAACTAAAGTAGTAAAACTGTCATCAAAAAAGAGACTCATGAGTTCAGGATATAATACTTCTGAGAGACCTGGACCCGTAATTATAATAAAAGAATAAAGATTATTAGCTTCATACAATCTGACATAAATGTAAAATTTATCTCTTATTTTAAAATCCAGTTGGTTTTCATATGCAGATATCCACCACCAGCCCCAGATACACAAATCAGTTCTGTTTAATTTGTTTCTTCTGAGGACTAGCAGTAAAGATTTCTAATATTTTGTTATTTTTCTTATTGTGGATGCTGACAGCCATCCGACAATTCAGTTACGGCTGTATGCTTGTATAGATTATTAAAATGCTCATGATTAGGAGTTCATTGTCTATTCCCCTGGTGTTATCCAACAAAAAAGCAACTGAGGGGGAATGGAGCAGGGAAGCCCGAATCTGGTCTCTAGAGTAGGTCTGCTATTCTGCAGGTAATCCTGCATCTGCACTGAGTGGAGGGGAGTATGGTATGAGATGAGATGAATCCTGCGCTGGCAAGGCCAGCGGATGAAAAAAACAAGTGGAGGAAATGTCAAGTTTTGTTTGGCTCTTCTCTGCCCCTGCATAAGCCTTTTGGTGAGCGAAAGAGCTCAAGACTTCTGTAATGGAGAAAGATGGTCTGGTGGTGACCTTAAGAGATGGAGAGAAAGTGAAAACACATGGTTTTAAGTGATTGTTAGCATTTTAGAGAGATAGCATGAAACAGGGAGGGGAAAAATTAAACATAAGAAATAGCTGTTGCATTTCCACATTACATTATTTTGAAGTAATTGAAAATGTTCCACTGATCTTGTTTTTTTCCAGTGGAGAACTTGGTTTTCAAAAACATTTTTATTCAAGCCAATATCTATAAATAGGGAATCTTTCCTAATGACTGTATATTGTTTAGTAACTGGAAGGGAAATTTTGTAATAATTGTTGCCTTAAATGCCAGGCTCACTTTTCATGAAGAATCTCCAAGTGCTTTATAGATATTAATTAATATAGTAGTAGAGTAGCATTCTCATTGTGCAGTTAAAGCAAGGTGTGGTGTGTAAGTAAATCCAAACTGGCTCTGGGGAGAACCCTCTTTTTATTTGCAAAGGTCCCACAGCTGAGGAATTTTAAGCTATTTTTTATCCATTGGCTTTTTGGTGAGGGCATGCCCAGTCCTCCCATTGGTTTGGAGGGCTGCTCGATCACCCTGCGAGTCCTTCAGAGCCAGCTCATTTTCTGCACGAAACCGGTGCTTTGTGGTGTGGCAGAAGGGCTCTGTGAGCCAAAAACCTCTGCAAAACTGCTGTTCTCTGCTGGGCACTTCTGGTCCCGGCTGTCGCTAGAGGGACAGGGCAGGAATCAAAGCTTAGGCATCTAGTGTAGCTTGCTGGGTGACTGTAGTTTTGAGCTGGATAATACACACCTATTTCAGCCATTTTTATTTCTTCTACTGTCTGATTAAATCAATGAGAGAGTATCCTCCCTCTCTTTCCTTGATTACTTATTTTGAGGGGATTCCTGAATGTTTTTCTTACTGGCTAAATGCCCATGGAAACTGTAACTGAGCATGCTTAATTATTCTGGAAAGACCTGAGTCTTTCCTGGTGAGGTACCTGACCCCAACAGCAAGGTACTTAGCAAAGTGAAAAATGGTCACAGCATCTCCATTTTCAGTAGGAGTGGTGGTACTGGCTTCTTCTCCCTTCCAGTGGATGCGATTGTCATATAATTGTCATATAATGTGATTGTCTAGCTTCTACCAACACCCACCCAAAAAGTGTGATAATTAGATGTGCACTGCAGCTATTGAGTGACTTTCCAGTTACAGAGAATCGTGCCCTAGTTTGGATCAAGGGCCGCATTCAGATCCATAAGGTTTATGGTGGGTTCCCACAGTAATACCAAATCCCTGTTTGTGAACGGGAGAATCCTAGTTTGGTTTGTATTTACAAACCACACTGTCATTACTACTGATGCAGTATCAGCTATGATAATTATCACTGTGCCTTCAGCTTCAACAGAGCAGACATTTGTCTGATCCGCATGGAGGGTTGCCAAGTTGGCTTGTGGTATACTTGCTGAAATTAGATGGCTTTTTTCAGCTTGGATTGCACCAACACCCACTCATGTTAACTGTGAAGGAATTAGTGTGGTTAAAATGACATTTCTGATGTTGTCTTATGAAATTTGAGTTCTGAATTATGAATTACAGTAATGTGACTTCTGTTCCATTTAGTGACTCGGTGGAATGTAACGTTAAGATATTTTGACCTTTTTTGGCAATTGCAACTTGGAGAAGGTGGTAGCTGTAGATAAAATTAGAGGATACTCTCATGTTAACAAACTGAAAGTTGCAAAGTTTGGTTTTACAAAGTAAACTTTCACTCTTCTAAGCTGCCTGGTGGTCTACTCTGGTTTGTGTTTTTTTTTCTAATATGCTACCTAAAAGTCCTTTCCCTTAATTTTCCTCGAGAAAACCCTCTTCACAAAGAATTTTTGCTGTGGTTTAATTTTTGTTCAGTTGGAGAAAATAAAATCTATCTGATATTCAGAAGAGCAGTTTTCTCTAATAAGATTAGTTCATGTACATGTGTGTCAATAGTAAGGGTTTTTTACAGTTTTTAGCACTGTCCTCTTCTCCAGCTGCAGATTCATGGGTGTTTTTACCAGTGGTTTTAGTGGGAGGAGGATTAAGCCAATGCTTCTGAAAATCCCGACTGGGACATTTTTCCATGTAATAGCCCAGGACCGAGGCACATGGAGAAATCAAGGAGTCTGTTTTCTCTATATAATTGGGAATACCTCTCGTGAGCCAGAGATACAGATGGAAGAAAAAAAAATCCTGCTTGTGTGCAATCTAGTGAAATAGGTTTGTTGGTCAATAATTCTGGAAAGATAGCTTTATTTTTCTAAGGCAAGTCAGAATACAGATGTTAGGTGCTGCCTCTCCCAACCCAATCACTGGAGTAGGGCTTACAGCTCCCTTCTACAGTGTTGAATCTCAGGTAGGGTAAATATATGCACTGACTTGACCTCATGAGTTCCTTTTAGAGTTCATTTTCATCACTGTCCTTTATGCTGGTCTCTGTGGGATCATGGAGCAGATCCAGCCTAAGCAGCAGAGGAAGGGCAGGATCTCCCTTGTGGGGCTGTTACGGCTGCATCTGAGCAAAGCTCCTTAATGATTCAGATAGATTCGCCTGGGCTTACAGTGGGAGAAAAATTCACCCTGCAAATAAAGAGGGATGACTGGTGTAGCTCACAGGAATACACTGAGCAACTTAATTATGTTGAGCACAAGTTCAGGCAGTATCTGTAGGTAACATATGTGACTTCAGAGATGGAGGTTCAGAAAAGTGGGTTCTATATTTTGGTAGACTGTAAACTTGCAGATGATAGCAGGCATTAATCTAGTTAACACGAAAAGCGAATACATCAGTTATCCCATGGAAAATAGAGTTGTGTCCTATAGTTGACATCAATCACTGGAACAGATCAATGTTTTTCAATAAGAAAATGAACAAAGATATCATTTCTTGCCAAAAGGATATTTCTACTGCAAATAGCGGTTACTGGCAACTTTTTTGTTTTCATTGAAAACCCCAAGACTGAAAATTCTTCATTTCCAGCCTGTCAGTTAAAACACAAAAACTTTTATAGAAAAACTTCTGTGAAAGCATTGTTCTCATTAATATCTTTTGTGAGAACAAAAAACATTTCCTGCTCGACTTAATAGTTTTTTAAATTAAGCATTTTTACCGATTTCACTTCTAGGTGGGTTGTGCCCTGCTGTTACCGAGAGCGCTGTGATACGGGTGTCTGCTCTAGGACATGGCGTGCTGGCGATGCTGTCTCAGATTGCCAACACGAATGCTTTGAAAGTGCAGGAGGACAAATTCAGATTCAGTTGTGTGAAACTTCAGTGAGTTAACTTCACTGTTGTTTCTCTGGATTCATGAAGTGTAACGGGCCATGAATCGGTAATTTTAATTCACAAAAGAACTTGTTGTATATATTTAGGTCCTTCTAACAGTGCTGTAAGAAGCAATGCCTATTAAGCTTTCTAAACTAGTTAAACTAGGTCAGAGTGAGGGAAAACTGTACCAACGTTATGATTAGAAGGCACCAGTATAACGATCCTAGATAGCATTGTCATCTTTGTTCCCATGAGTCACTGCCTAACAATATGGTTATTTTAGCTCTGTGACTTCTGAAAAAAAAAGCTTTGTCCACATCTTTACAAAAAAATTATCAGCCCTCTCTTCCCCCTTTCCTACTAGATTATATGTCGTTGCTGGTTTGCTAGAAAATAATTGTGCACGTTTTAATTTTATTCTGTCTCTTTTGCCCCTTATTTGAATTACTAATGTCCCTTCCGTTTCCTTCTAAGGGTCTGTGTGTTGACTGGTAAGGACTGCATCCTTACCAAATGCAAAATAGTAGCTCCCCTGAAATGTTGCCAGGAAAATGTTTGCCAGGTTTTTTTTTCATTGGGTTATTTTTTTTCCCTCCTTTTCTGGTGGGCAAAGGGAGTAAATGAAGCACCCAGGATTTTATGATTGGCCCTGATCAGTTTTCATAACAATGAAAGAGTCCCTACTGCATGAATATTAAATTTTGATGAAGCTTTTTTTTTTTGAGGCTGTAGATTTAAGACAGCTTGGTTACCAGAACTCCTCTACTCTGTGTCAGCTCTCTGTGAGATACTGAATATTATAATTCCTATATTTGCTGCTCAGATGTCATTCAATATTAATATGCAAAATACTCATTCCCTTTAAAAATAATGTTCTTATTGTATGATTTATTTGATGTGGAGCTCGGAGTTTTGTCTTTTCTCACATAAAATAAAGCACCTTTCAGAGGGAGATGATGTGTTTCTTCCCGTACGTGTGGCACAAAATGTCAACATTCTTCCTGTCATTCTCAGGCTCAGTGAACGGTGAAGCAAACATCAGGCACTGCTTGCACTGAGAGCAGTGGGGAACTATTGAGTTTTTGTTTTCAGAAATGTGCACCATGAACCTGAAACATTCAAGGATTTGCAGCCACTGCAAAAATTTCTTATTCGTCCTCCTGTGACTCCTGAATTCTTAAACTTTGATCTGTAATTTTTGCCCCTCAAATTTGGATCTTGCGGCTGTAGTCCTTGTGCTTGCAAAAAATACAGGGTCAGACTGCTAGTATTATTCCTGCATTCAGCTCTTCATTTTTCACATAGTGGCTCTAGACAGAACTTGCTTTTTGTATGCTTCAAATCTCTGGGTCTAATCCTATAAACACTTATATACTATATTGCTTAATTGTAACCATCTACATAATCCCATGACGGATTTGATGAAACTGCTTACATAAACAAACATTGGAATATATATATAAATGTTAACATTACGTGTTATCCTGCTCTACTAAAACTAGTGCAAAAATCTCATCCACTTCACTGAGAAACAAGTTGTCGGAAAAGACATATGCAATTTAAGCTTCCCTGGGAATGGATTTAATTTAGAGCACTGCTTTTCTTGCAGGGGCTAACTGAAACGCACTGAAATCTGTTGAGGGCCTGGCGGGAGTGAATAACTCTGGACTAACTTTGAGTATTTGGAAAAAGCGGGTTTATGGAGGAATTTGAATGACAAGATTGTAACAAAACACAAAGGCACTGTCAGTTACAAGAATTTGAATCTAGTGAAATGACCTGAATTGCGGCACTGCTAGAGGGAGCACTGGGGCTCAGTGAGAGGTTGAACAGCTGACTGATCCCTCGGTCATCAGCTTCCCAAAGCTGGGATTATTTGGACAGTTCTCCATGTCTTTGAAATCCAGAACTTGTTATCTGTTAATAATAGTATTAACCGTATATCATATTCATGTACATTTTGGAGGGTTTCCACAGTCGTCTTCAAGTTTGGAAACCAGAACTGGACAGCTTTTCCTAATAATTCCTATCAGTGTTATGCATAGGCGTGTTATTTCAAACGCACTTCTTTTTATCCTTGATGCTTCTTGTTGGATTTGAACCAAATCCCATTGACCGTGCAAGGAAGGCTTGCAGTATTTGACTTTGTAACTATTAATATTCTTATTCATAAAACCCACTTTAAGATTTACAAGTTAGTTACCTGAAATTGCTGCCATTTTCCCTAATGTTGATGAATCAGGTTCTCCTTTTTAAAAAAGTAAAATAAGGTAAAGGCCTCAGGATAGAATTTGAAGGTTTTAAATATTCTTGTAGACTATTATGAACTTGAGATTTACATCTGCAGTCTTTGTTGACATCTACAAGTGCTATGTGTGTTTATTTCAAGCCAAAGTAGGATTTCTTGTACTACAGCAGCCAATGGCTTTCTTTCCCTTACTTGGATATGTTTTAGAGTTGTTTCCTTTTAATATATCATTATGCCAAGAAATTTGAAATACTTAGTTCTTAACACAGAATACAAACCCTAAATGTGTTCTGGGGGGAGTTGTTACTGTTATTTTTTGGAAACCATACAAAAATTATGGCCAGCACTATTATACACTTTGGATTTAACAATGCAAATTACACATTTGGAGAAGGATTCTTTATTATCCCCTACAGGAGGAATTCGGAATTCTTATACTATCGCTGTGCACTTCTCCACGGGCAAGGGGAATAAACAAAGCAAATTAAAGTTAAAGTAATGTTGGTTTTGTTGTTTGATTTGCTAGTAATCTGCCTTCAAAGCGAGTTCATGGCTTAATCAATAGTGTGAGTAGACAGCTATCTGGATAATTGTCTAAGGTCCAGTACGTCACATCAAGTTTTTGTCAGTGTCTCAGCCAGCTAAAACAGTTTTAGTTTTGTTTTTTTACTGTGATGTACCCTATTTGTGAGGCTTTATGAGAAGGCTGTGACCTGGTAAAGTTACATTCTGAAGGAGAAGATAGAAGCAAGTTAATGAAGAGAAATAAAATTGGCAAGCAAAGTGAGCAATGTGATATAGCTGTCAGGGGAGGCTCCTGTTTCTTGGGGAGGTAGAAAGTTTGACTCAGGACGTAAGGAGAGATAAATGGAAAGAAATAGAGAGGAACTGAACTGGAAGGGAAGAAAGAGGAAAAGAGAAGAAGGAAAGCAGGCCTGGCGTGAAGTCCAGATGAAGAGTCCTTGTACACCTGACACTGTTGTCTACAAGTTGTGGTTGACTGAATCCAGCCCAGAAGCAGTTTATTTAAAGCAGCAAGGTGTTGTGGCTGGGTAGGTCCTGCTGAAGGACCAGACTTATTTTAGCACAGATTTACTGGAAGACAAGCAAGGTTTTAGCCCTTCTTCCTCTCCCATCTCCAATTGACACTGCTCATTGTGGCACATGTTCCCACTGTGTGTGGTCAGGTTGCATAGCTGTGTAACCATCCTATGTTTAGAACAGCTTTGTGTCCAGCCCCGTTAGCTCATAATAACTGTGAGCCTCTTTCTAGACCCAAAATACTATCTCAACCCATTACTGTACCAGCTCCTTTGGCACTATCCCCAGGAACTACTCTCCATCCCACGTGGGGAAATGTAGGGAAGGGAGAAGGTTGGTGGGGACAGCACAAGGTAGAGGAAAGCCCTCTGGTTGCCTTGAAGGTCCTTGCTATGGCTGACAGGCCTTTTTTAATCATAATGTGAAAAAGTTGTCTGTTAATTGCTTTTGATTACAGTGCAACGGGAGGTGAAAGGGAACATGATTCTCTGTATTTGCGGTTGGGGAGCAGAGCTACAAGAAGACTAACATCCAGGCTCTCAGAGGAAATTTGTGGCAAGTCCAAGAATTGAACACAAGTCCTAAGTCCCCAGTTGCTGCTTTAACCACAAGAATCCTGTCATTCTACAGATAGACTCTAAATATATACTGATAGGATGTTTATTTTAAATTCCAAAGCATTCCTCATTGAGAGACCTCATTGTCCTTGGCAAATATTTAGGGATCCTAAATACTCCTTAGGAATTTCTGGCGTAAGGGAGACTCAGTCAATTCTGTAAATTCAGTGCCCTACATGTATTCTTAATTTTTTTTGCACGTCAGAAGACTTACAAATATGTGACTGTGTGAAGCCTTTTAGATCCTGGTAGCTGACTACACTAGTTAGGCGTGCATGACTGTACTCCAAAAGTGCATACAAAATCATCTGCGCTTCTTTCTCCAACCCTACAAGGAAAGCTACTAATTTTGTAACATACTTCAATCTCCTCCAAGTGACATCAGTGAGATAAGGATCTGTAAAAGCAAATGGTTCTTCCCATGCTGCACAGTGTCATAAGTTAAAAGTCATTAAAAATCACATTTGCTTGCATTTATTGAGCCTTACTATCAAACTATAGTGCGAGAGCAAAAATCTGTCGCATTTGGATCTGAGTTTGCCTGCATAAATGGGATAAATCTGTTCTTCCTAGACGCCAGTTCCAGTGGTGGAAGGATTCTTCCAAACCATGCTCTGTGAAGAGCTGGGTAAAGGGCAGTTAATTGTTTCATTCCCAAAAGATACAGCCATGTTCTGTTCGTGTTCCAGTTGAAGCTGAGTTGTTACCCTCCTCTACTTTGTGCTGATGAGGCTGCACCTGGAATAATGAGTCCAATTATGTCCCTCTTCTGTCCCCTCATCCCATCCCTGTTCAGGAGTGATGTGGAGGAACTGTAGAGGACTACCATGATGGTCCAGGGCCCAGAGTACCTGACCTGCAAGAAGCAGATGAGGGAGCTGGTCTTGTTTTGTTCTAGGTAAGAGGCTAAAGGGTATCTCATAGCAGCTTGCAGCTACTTAAAGGGTAGTTAACAAAGATGACAGAGCCAGTGTCTTCTCAGTAGTGGCAGAAAACATAGCAAGGGGCAATAGTTGAAGACAGCACAAATTGGGAGGTTCTGATTGGATATTAGGAAAAACATTTCTCTAGGAGAGTACTGCAGCAGGGGGACAAAGCCATGGCCAACCCGATCTAGCATTGGCAATGGTCACGCTTTCAGTGGGAGGTTGGACTTGAAGCCTCCAGATGTCTCTTCCACCCAACATTTCTTTGATTCAGTTACAGACCATGAATATTCAGTTCACTGAGTGCTTTTCCTAACTTATATTCTGAGTTTTTAGTGTGATTTTGCTCAAGGCCAGATTCTACTGCTTCTATGTTAAGCAGTAATTTTAATCCCCTGTAATCAATAGGACTATTTTTGGCACAAACTTCTGGATTGCAAAATCTGCAGATATCTGTATTGCAAATCCTAAAGGGGTTTGATTTCTTTCTTTTTTCTTTTTTTTTTTTTTTTTTTTTTTTTTTTTGTAAAACACCTGACATGCTTAATGAATAAGCAAAGAAGAAAATTACTAAAGGTGAAGGAGCTTGATGAAACTTGATTACATCTCATCTTTTAAAATTCATATACTAGTTTCTTTTCTTTGAACACCTAGTATGTTTCTTTAAGAAAGTGATAGTTGTGTAAGAAAGTGATAGTTGTGTGTGTATGTGATTTATCTTCTCTTCACCCCTTCTCATGACCTTTTACCTAAGTAACCTGATTGAAATCTCACTTTAACTTTAATTGACATTGAAAGAAAATTTATATTTCCAGAAGCCAGGCAGATCAATATGAATTTGTACTCTGCCAAGTTTACTTCCTGGAGTTGTCTTGAAAACTGTAAGAAAGCTCTGTACATGATGGAAAGCATCGAGTCTCTGTTGTTACTCTACATTTGCTGTGTTATGTGGGTTAAACATTTCAAAATAAACTGGGAAATGATAGTACTGCCATTAGAGATGAAAGCAGCCCTTTAAAGTACTTCAGTTTGCACTGAAGAGATGTACGTGCTCCTCCTTTTGTGCTTGATTCAGAATTAAAAGGGATAATCAAGTTTGGACTGTGATTATTACTCCAAACATTTTAGGCTCTCCAATAAAACCACTGCTCTAATTAAACCGGAGAGTAAATTACAGCTTTCAGGTACCTAGATCCCCCAATATATAAGGTGGCATTAAGTGCACCTTCAAAAGCAGAAGTAAATAAGTTAATAGCAAATCTAAAGGGATCAGTTCTATYGCGGTTTAATTAGATGACCAGAAAGAGCACCATGTCTTTAAAAGTAGCAAGGTCCATTTTTTTCTGAATGGATAGCATTTGGCTAAATAGTGTAGCCTGACACTAGGTTTCATTATGTGTAAATGACATTGCAGAGCCTCAGGCTTTAAAGTGGCTTGAGGAGGTACAGGAAGGGTATTTTTCTTTCACCTGTCACCACTTATTTTCCTGAGCTACTGGCCGGTAGCCTGGCATTTTTAGCTAATGGGAATTAAATAATACAGCTGTAATACAAATGTTGTTTCTTGTTGCTTGATCTTATGTGGTAGTCATTAAAGTTTAAATAGAAATCTGGAAAGAGAGCCATATTTAAAATGGTTAAGGACCCTCAGCTAACTTTGGATTTTTATGGCCTTCTCATTATAGCTATTATACACTAACACAACCACTAATGAAAGCCTTGGAAACTTTGCGTGGGATGAGGCTCATTTCAGGCAGGAGGAGGAAGTGACCGTCTGCTCGGAAATAGCTGCGTGTGCCAAGCCAGCGCAGACCCCGCCTGTGTGTCTGCTTACTTTTCTAAATTAATTTACAGCTAGATTCACCTCGGCTTTGTACTGGGCTGCTGAAGAGGCCACCCTTGTTACTGGCGGGAACCCGGTCCAGCCTGCCCTCCGGGAGTTGTCACGGCCTTTGCTCACTCGTCCCAGCCCTCGAGGGCACTCGCCTCTCCCCCAGGGCAGGGCTTGGTCCACGGGTGTTACCAAACCAAAAGGCCTGTAGTGTCGTTAGTTAAATCCTTCCTAGCAAAAGGCTCTGCTTTTATGGTAATGTACTCTCAATTACACTATTGATATAATTTCTGTGTTAGTTTTTAGTATTTCTTCCCTGCAAAAAAAATTTGCTCAGTATAATACCTTTTGATTCTCATACTTCAATTTATTTGCTCACTTTATGAAAATTGTACATCCCAGAGATAACAGTTGTTGCTATTCCTGGCGAGAAATTTTCTGTGCTCCCCAAAAGAAAGCAATTTCAGTTCTACCAAGGCATTGCACAACTTGTTTCTGACCACAGTGGTAGTAAAATAAATCTGCCTGCATTCTCAGAAGTGACGGGTGGATTTTTATCATTTCTTTCTGGGCACTTTTTTTTCTGTGTCCTAGGGTGGTCTCTGAGGCTTCCACGGGCCTGCAAGAAGCCACGCTGCTTCTTTGTGCCTCCATCTTCCGATCTGTTGAAGAGGCATCGCAATGCCTACCTCCCCAGTTAAGTACTTTGAAGATTATTGATGTTGCAGCAAAGCTTTTATATGAGCATTTGATTCTAATGTTTCTTCCTTCCACAGTATGTTTTATTCAGGCCGAACTCCTACTCACTTTCCTTAGAGCTAATGGAGCGGAGAATCCTTTATTGTGGCTGTTCCCTATTGCGGTCTGAGAGGTCTGTTTTGATACGTCAGCACAAGAAACTTTTCCTTTTATAATTACAGATTTTGTCAACCATTTTGACTACTAATCGAGCTGCAATATGGATTATTGCCTTATTAGTAACACAAGCAGTTCTCCAAAACACACAGCCTGAGGCAGAGCCTCATTATGGAAGACTTCAGGCCAGTTTATTTAGCAAAGCTGTAAGGAACTGGAAAGAAGATTTTATACTGGGAAACGTTGAGTAACCTTAACTGTAGGCACAGAGTCCTGCTTCCCTTAGGGACACACCCTAACCATAGGTATTTTGCTGTTCATACATTGCTGGTTTTATGTTAGGAAAGAATCCACTAGCTGGTATTCAACCGATGCACGAGGCAGCCCTAGGGTCAGCCAGCGTGTTTAGGGAAAGGCCTATGAGGTATCTGTCCTAAAACCTGCCTTCTGAGGAAGACACTTGCCTCAAGAGGAAAGAGAAAAGTGGTCAGTGACATAATTTGAATGCAAAATTAAAGACTACTGCTGAACATTAAAATATTTCTTCTAGTTCCCCTGGGATTTTGCACGGAATTCACTGCACTCAGTGTGAATGGCAGAGGGACTATATTTATACTTGGTAAATTGGCTGGATGGTCTCCTGAGATTTGAATTGTTTAACACAGAAAGCTCTTGATTTGGGGATATTTTGTAGCATCCCGTGGCAAGATCCACCCACAACCCCTCAAGGGATGTATTCAAAAGAATATGTCTAATTTTGCATCATGAGTAGCTGGAGAAGAATACAAGCCAGGCATTCAAGCTGCATGGTTTAAAGAGCAATAAAAAACATGAGATAGGAGTAAAAAATTATCGGAAAGAAAGTCTTAACTTAAAAGCATACAGAATTGGACTAAATATTTTGATTGGTACTTCCTCCCCTCTTCCTGAAATAATTCTGTTCATGTCATCTGAAATGTTTCTTGAATTATGTTGATTTTAATAAACATTTTCAGAGGGAAGAAAAACTGAAGACATTCCCTCCCCTCCCAAACGAAATATTTTGACTTCTTCAAAATGGCATAATTCAGTGGCATTTTTTTCCTCATAATTATTGCTACCTGAAATATTTTAAATGATACCTGTGTTTTACAAATACAGGTATAAATTTAATATACATATAATTAAGGCAGCAGATGAAATATTTTGTTGTATCCAAATTGTTTGTATATTTGCTGCAAATACTTTGGTTTTAATCAAATAAAAGTAGAAAGTTTTTTGATTCTTCTCTGCCTAATGAACTGGTGTAACTGATACAGCTTTGACCCCGGTCACTAGTGTGTCAATTTGATTCCCCAAATTTAGTAGCCTTCAAATTGCTTTAATAGCACCACAGCATAGTTATATTTCAGACTTCCTAGGCACTGGGAGGAAGTGCATGTACCTTTAAATGTCTTACTCTGAATTTAGCCAGAACTGAGTCTTATTTTTGCGTATTTATTTAACTACCTGGGCAGGATTTTTTTTTTTTTTTTCTGGAGGCTTTTAGTTGAAGAACAGTAATAGTTTGCAACTTCCTCTAAAAAAATAATGGAGACTATTTTTTTTTTTTTTTTTTTTTTTTGTGAAAATGTTGCCTGTAACTAAGGCACAAACAAACACTGAGGCACTTTGTTGTTTGTCTACTTTAAATGAAAATGTTGTGTTGGTACGGAATCACTCTTGAAGTATTCTTTATCTTCTGAAAGTGTTTCCAAGCAGAAATACTTCAAAAGCACGTTTTCCATCCACTAAAGAAAACATGTTCACAAAATGAAGCACTTTTAAATGCCTATGGTAGCAGGTGAAGGAAACAACCATATGAAAAGAACTAATGAGAAAATAACCCAGGAACAGTCTCGTTCTATTAGACTAATCATTTGCTGTGAAAGTAGGCTGAGTTTTGAACGTCTGAAAATTGAAGTAGTGATAGGCTGTGGGCCAGGGTGGTTGGTGATTTTGAGGGATCAACTTCAGGTGCTTTGAAGGAGACAAGGGTTCAGGGCGGCTTACCTGAAAGTCAAACCCATCAAGACTGTCCTCTAGCTGACTCCTGAGCAGAGGGGCAAGTATCACTAGCTGTGGTATAAAAACTAGGTCCAGCCCGTGTCTCTTTGGAGCAAGGACCAAGGGGAATAAAGAAGGGGAAGGAGAGTGATGGAATGCTTTTATAGTCAGTGTTTTGTCTACAGCAATTAAGGTTTACTTTAAAAAGAAACTTTTTTTGCTTCTTTGCCTTCATTGCTGTCAATATTGACTTTCTGGTTCACAGTTGTATGGTCATGTTCTTGTTTCTGCTTACTATAAGAAGCGCCAGACTGTGTCCAGAGCAGCATCTTGTTTTTGGCCGTGTCCGGTAGTCAATCTGCAGGAAGAGGCTAAGATCTAGGACGTGTACACAGCAGTGCTTCTCCTAACGTGTTCTGCGGGTTTCAGATAATAGTGGTTAGTGATCATCCACTGATGGACCTTTATCCTGCATGGATTTGTCTAATCCTACTTTGAACCTGTTAATACTCTTGGCCTCTACAATATCCTCAGGCAACAAGTCTTGCATGCTAATTGTATATGGTATAGTGTTTGAACTGTGAAGAGCTGTGTTTAGAGCTTAAAGTAGGTCCAGCCTGTCTTTGTAAGAATGATGGCATGATTCATCTTTGTAACTGGAGGACCTGAGCCTAATAAAAGAAATGAAGCATATTTTGAAATGCAACCCTGAGCAAATAAGAAGGTGCGACAGTAAGAAATCCTGACCTGCTTGCGTGAGAATGTGTGGAAGCTCAGAGGATGTACACGGTTGTGATGCTGACATTTTATGAATCAAGAAAGTTCAGTCACCAAACTCGGTCTGAAAACTTTTGGAATTAGTGTTGGTCTTCACAGGGGGAAGCTGTGCCATGCAGAGGATGAAACTTCTCTGCATGTTTTGTGCTTCTCTATTTGCCAACATGTGCTAGCATCAGACAGAGTAAATGTTGTGCCTTTGTAGGGAGATGATTATGAAAAGACAGCCGTTTTTAACTGCTCAAACTTTCTTTTCAAATTCGCTGTTTCATGTGTCATTTGTCAGTTCCTCAGATTATCCCAGGGAACCAGGAAAAAGACACCTTGTTTCATTCTGTATCAGGCTAGAGTTATGGATATTTCTATTTCTTTATGCTCTGTTTGACCATCAGCCAAGGTGGGGGGAGAGAGAGAGATATCTCTGTTGTAGTTTCAGCTGCTGCTTCATAAGAAAGTGAAAACAAAGGCTGGTGGCATGCAACTGTGTTATCTAGGGAATCTTGTTCCTTATTTGATTACAGGAGAGGTTCAGATTTCTGTATATAGGTTTTTCATTTCGTGTCTCTCTGTTCCTCTTTATGTACCTGTACAGGGCTTATAACTCTTGCATCTGAGCACCTGTTCATCCCTGAGTGGTGGGGGACATATCAATGCTGTCCTGAGGAAAAACTCTTGATTAGGATTTCAGCACAAGTACTGAGCAGAGGCTCTCCTCTGTGGCAATATAGGTGCAGTGCAGATCTTGTGGAAAGAGACAATTTGGGTTTTCCAAGCAAAGGGAAATCCAGCTCAGACAGGGGGATCTAAATCCTGCCCAAGAGGGATTTATCCCCGCACTTTCCATGCTCCTATCTACAGCCAAGGATGCGGCAGGCTCCGTGGGCTGCACACTGGTTGCAAGCCTTACACAGCACGTACAGAGCACTGCAGATACCAGTGCTAGCCCTGAATCAGGTATTGCAGCGACCAGAAGTAATGGGTTCACATTAAAAGTTGAGCAATACAGATGTACTCTAAGACAGTAGTACCTCTACATCTGTCACATTGACATTAAGCTGCTTTTAGTAATGCTGAGCAGGAAGAGGATGGCTTTTTGGCCCCTAGCAGAGACTAAAATAAGGGCTACTTTTGTCCCTTGGTCCTTTTAGCTGTGGAGAACCTAATTTTAGCACAGTAGAGATTATATATATGTCTATATACACACACATATGTATATATACACATTCAAGCTAAAATTTTAAATCATTGGAAAACCACAAAGTCTTGAATTAGAAGAGTGGTCAGGGGAAAGTTCATGAACTCCAGTTAGCGCTGCAAACAGAAGGGGCGGCTGATTCACCTCTCCCAAGGTCTGTCAGTATGGTGTGGCTCAGCAGGACCTTCAGCGTAACCATAATGACAGGCTTCTGCTACTGGAGCTTAATCTCACACATACCCTTAGCATGTAGTGTCTAGGGCCAGGCACCCTAACCCTGGCAGAGGTGTCATGTTTTACTCAGAAGAGTACTTTGTAATTTAAAGAATTTTAAATTACGGCTTATTAGCAACAGTTCCTTCCTGAGTAGTGTCTAATGTAGCTGCACTTGATGCCATTACTGCAGCGTAGCTGGAGGTGCGTGGCTTGGCCCAGCCTGTAGGATGCTAAGACAATATTTTCATGGGACAAGTAAGGGAGCTATTATTTTCTACATCTGTAAGTACCTAAATACTTCTTAAAGTTTGGCTCTGATCACTGCCCACTAACTAGAGGATATTTGCTTCACCTAGTGTCAGCATCTCATAGGGTCAACGCATAAATATTTGTGCTTTTCTTTTATTGTAACTAATTCTTAGGCAAACGGGACAACTGTTTGAAATTAACATTAGTGACTGATGGCAAGGCAATTATTTCACAGTTCAGTTTTCAAAGGAATGACTCGAGAGCAGTTAGATTATTTTTATCGTGTGAATTTAAATAGACTGTGGCCTTTTAATTTTATTTTTCTTTATTCTCCTGAAATATAGTACCATTGTACTATATTTTGTTTTGAAAAAAAAAGTATTATGGCAACTAGCTCTTATACAGAGGTTACAGAGCATCTCTTTATAAAGGCCTTTTTGAAGGCCAATATTACAAGCATCGCAGCAGGTCTGTAGCAGCTGAGTCCCGCAGAGGTGAAATGACTTTCCTAACTTTGCACAGTAAGCCACTGAAAGAGTTGGGCTAGAACAAAATTCTGTATAGACCTAGCCTTATGCCAGGGGCTGCAATTATTCCGTCTCCAGCCAACTGTTGCTATCACATTTGCCTTTGGATGCCACTGGTTCAAGTGTCTTAAAAGATGTTCTAGTGGAGGGATGGTAACAAAACCAGGGCAGAGTCAGAGAACAGACTGAGATGGGAGCGTTTTTGAGAGAAATGCTGGTAATCTTGATCAAGCTTGAGAATAGAAGAGATTTGATATGAATTCTCCATTTCAAATCCTGCATTAAATGGGTGCATTTGTTGCCAACATGTACGCTGTAAATGCTGTATGTTTTTTCTTCTGGAGACTTGCAGAACTGCTTTAACCTGGCCCTGGTAAGATTAACATAGTATCCTTTCAATTACCTTGAACAAAACATGCCAATTTTCTATTGCCTATTTTTAGGCTTCCAGCTGGGCCTAAGAATTGAAAAGTTATTAAAGAAAGCCAAGATCTGAGCAAATGTGCCTGTTATAAATTGTAATATAAACCACTTATAAGTATAGGTTTTATCATCCTAGAGTTATTTCTTAATTTAAATGTTTCATGTGCATATCTTGGAGATTGGGATGTATTTGGGTGAGGAACGCGATTATAAAAACTATTTCTTTCTATGCCAGACTGTGATTATTCCAGATTGTAAAAATAGAAGTATTACGCATCTGTGAAATACCTGACAAACTTATTTGACAAACCAGATGTTAGACCATCTAATACTTATTTTAAAGATACACACACAAATGAAAAAATACATGCAAACTTATTCTGTTACGATGATAATGTTATTGCTGTAACATTAATTTGTTTTGCTTTTCATGTCTCCTGCAGCAAGGCAGTGTAAGCATCTGAGTCTGGTTCCCATTTGTTTTGCTTGGAATGTGTTGGGCCGTCTTGAATATCTTCCATCGTTATATGGACGGTACATGTGCAATAGCTCTCTTAATGTAGGGCACAGAGACATACTGTAGGTATATAGTGTAATTAACTGTGCAGCTATTCAGGAGCAGCTGTTCCCTATTGTTGTTGCTTAATGTTGTGCAGCACAACAAAGCCTTAAGGCAGCACTTGTTAGTATTTATGGAAACCCATTAGCCAGCCTGTGAATGAGCCTGCAAAAGAAGAGGAAATTCTGATAATAATAAACACGGGTTCTTGTTAAAGCTGGAGAACTCCAGCCCTCCCTATCACTCAGTGCTGGTAAAGGCTCTCATCCCTTTGATTTTTACCACAGAGTAGGTCCGAACTCTTTCTCTGAATCAGCAATTGAAAATCCAAATGAGTGAACTCCTTTCCAAGGCAATGCTTTCCTCTTCCCAGCCCACTGCATTTTTTTAAAGGAAATTAGAAACTCTTCCTACTGCAATCTAGTTTTGGTGCCAGGATGTACATAGGAAATAGTATTTCCTGCCTGTGCTGGCAAGTTTAGTTATTAAACCACTTCCTCCAAGAGCCAAACGTCTTTGAAGAAGAAATAAAGTTCAAAGCCTTTTTAAGAGACCATTTGTTCTTCTTATGTGCCTAACCTGAGTGTTACGCTGTGTGCCATATAAATAAAAAGAAAAGAGCTTAATCTGTTGAAGATGGACTGGCTGTTGTTCTAGGTCACCGGGTTGGGAGCAGCAGGAACAGGTTACAACAACTGCCTTTTTAGGAAGCTGCTTTCTGAAGTTGAAGGGTTTTGTTGCGTTGTTGCTAGAGAGATGAGTGCCGCTGAGCAGCCACGGGACCATTGAACGGCTTCTTGCAGGACAGGCATCAGCTCTGGGCTGCTTGCAGAGACAAGGAAGCTTGTGCTGCCACGTGTGTTTATTTGGACATTGGATGGCTCTGAGTCTGAGTGGATGGAGGAAATGCAAGGCAGATACCTCACAGCACTTTCTTCTTTCTATCAAAGTCACCTCACTCTTTCTGGCATTCCAGGTTTAGGTTTTAACTTGCAATACAGACTGTGTAATGATGATAGTTACCCATCCTGTTGTGGAGCAAAAATGATGCTGTGTGACTGGTGGCCGGTCAAAACCAAGGAGGGGAACTCAGACAATAATCATAGAATCATAGAATCATTAAGGTTGGAAAAGACCTCTAAGATCATCAAGTCCAACCGTCAACCCAACACCACCATACCCCACTAAACCATGTCCCTAAGTGCCTCATCTACACGTCTTTTAAATACTTCCAGGGATGGTGACTCCACTACTTCCCTGGGCAGCCTGTTCCAATGCTTAACCACTCTTTCAGTAAAGAAATTTTTCCTAATGTCCAATCTAAACCTCCCCTGGCRCAACTTGAGGCCATTTCCTCTCGTCCTATCGCTAGTTGCTTGGCAGAAGAGACCAACACCCACCTCGCTGCAACCTCCTTTCAGGTAGTTGTAGAGGGCAATAAGGTCTCCCCTGAGCCTCCTCTTCTCCAGACTAAACAGTCCCAGTTCCCTCAGCCACTCCTCGTAAGACTTGCTCTCCAGACCCTTCACCAGCTTCGTTGCCCTCCTCTGGACACGCTCCAGCACCTCAATGTCCTTCTTGTAGTGAGGGGCCCAAAACTGAACACAGTATTCGAGGTGGGGCCTCACCAGTGCCGAGTACAGGGGGACAATCACTTCCCTAGTCCTGCTGGCCACACTATTTCTGATACAGGCCAGGATGCCATTGGCCTTCTTGGCCACCTGGGCACGCTGCCGGCTCATATTCAGCCGGCTGTCAACCAGCACCCCCAGGTCCTTTTCCGACAGGCAACTTTCCAGCCACTCTTCTCCCAGCCTGTAGCGTTGCATGGGGTTGTTGTGGCCAAAGTGCAGGACCCGGCACTTGGCCTTGTTGAACCTCATGCAGTTGGCCTCAGCCCATCGATCCAGCCTGTCCAGGTCCCTCTGCAGAGCCTTCCTACCCTCGAGCAGATCGACACTGCCGGCCAGCTTGGTGTCGTCTGCAAACTTACTGAGGGAGCACTCAATCCCCTCGTCCAGATCGTTGATAAAGATATTGAACAAGACCGGCCCCAAAACGGAGCCCTGGGGGACACCGCTCGTGACCGGCCGCCAAGTGGTCTTCGCTCCATTCACCACAACTCTCTGGGCCCGGCCGCCCAGCCAGTTTTTTACCCAGCGCAGAGTACACCTGTCTAGGCCATGAGCCACCAGCTTCTCTAGGAGAATGCTGTGGGAGACAGTGTCGAAGGCTTTACTGAAGTCCAGGTAGACCACAATCAAATGATCTACAGGACAAAAATTATTCAGAAGCTAAAATGTTTCCAGAAATCATTTGCTGTCACTGCTTGTGCTCCAGCTTTGCCTTAAACAGTATAGAGACAATTAGTTGGGAAAAAAGCTTACAGTAGAAAGTTCCCCACTCTGAATCTGCTAAAAGTAATAAGGAAGGTTTGCGAAGTGTTGTAGGCATTTTCTAACCTTGGAGCATGTTAGCAGTAAGGTACATTTGTGAGGAACAGCAGCAGTGAAATGTTTATTATTGTGCACCTCCATCCTTTTTGTGAGTATTATTCTGTAAGGATGGGGCCGCTTGTCATCTGATCTGTGCTGCCAAGGCGGGTAAGAGAGGTTTATATGATGTCAGATCTGAAACCAAGAAGCCTGTAGACAGGTTCTGAGCAGTGATGCCTCTGGCAACTGGTTTCAAGGCAGAGCTTATGTAGAGTGCCTGAGGTTTTAATAAGCGTATAGATGTCTGAACAGCACATAAAGAGCATGGGAGGTGACAGGCTGACCCAGTCACTTTCATTAATTGGGATCAAGTTACCTTTTTACATCTGGGCAGAACGCTGTGCTGGAGATTTAGGAAGCGAACAATACATTGTTATTGTCTCTGCGCACCCGGGTCCTTGGTAACTAGTATATTGGGACACAAAAAGTAAGTTCATAGTAATAGGGGACATTCATGGCTGAGAAAGCACCAGACTGCGTAAGTCATGCTTGCAAAAGTGCAAGCATAAATTGTTGAGAGCGCTTTGCGATGTGTGTTTGTCCAAGGCTACTCTTCACGTGCAAGTTCTACACACACCAAATAAAATATTGTATCATAGTTTTTGATGGTGTTTGTTTTATGTTGGTCAAAGTTTAGGGCTAAATCTTCAGGCAGCTCTGTCAAGTACTTTCGTAAGTGATTGAGAAGTATACAGGTGTCTATGGAATTATCAACTTAATTGTAAGGATGTTGAGTTCACTTTAGGATTATTTTAAAAAAAAAGATGAAATAGCCAGAAATCTGTATCCTGGCTGCTTGATATGTGAAAAGCCAAATTAAAAACAAAAAGACTGGTTTTGTGTAAGGTAAAAATGGGAATACTTGCCTTATCTGGGAATGAAATAAAGTATCTTAGACATTTCTATCAGTGCAATGAGTGTCCTGCAGGAAGGATGGCATATGCTGAAGTAGTTTACCAAAGCAGGTTTTTAAGACATTTGTTCTAATATAAACAGAGCCTAAAATCTCAGCACCACAGTGAACAGAAAGCACAAAACTGTAGCCCAGGGAAAGGGCCGTGGAGGAAACTGATGGACAGTGACTTCAAATCCCAAATTTGTTTGGAGAAAAAAAATGTTGATATTTGAATCTGTTTTTTGTCAACAATGTCCCTGAGTGAACCTTAAGATAACCCAAACATTTAAAAATCATAACTTAGGACCCACAGCGCAGATAGGACTGACTAAATGTGCTTATAAAACATGTATCTATCTTCAGCATGGAAACTCTTCTTGTAATGTTTTGACAAAACATTTCTAGAATTGAATTGGACTGACTGATAAGAGAACAGAATACCAGGCTTGGTTTTGTGAACTCCGAAGAGTTTACATTTTGAAAAATATTAGTTATTTTGCTGTACTACAAAATCAAGTTGTAGATCCTTACAAAGATATTTCAGGAAGTGTTGTTTTCTGGGCAGCTTTCCATAACGTTTTCAATTACGTTTTTATTAAGGTTGAATTGATTTTAATCTACTTTTTGAGTCTTTGGGATGCATTTTGGTAATTTTTGAGGCTTTTGCATAAGCGTAAGGCTGGAAGCCTACATGAAAGCTGAGTTTCTCCTCTGGGCTCAAACATTTAAGGAGTAGGGGTTTAAAATAAAGGTGTTCAGTGTTGTAAATTTGAAACAAAATTTTGACAATTGGCAACACTGCAGATCTAATATGAGGCTTCCATCTTACCTACTTTTAATAGTATCTAGTTCAATCACTGGCAGAGCAGGACCGTGTCTTGTTAACATGAACTTAGTCCTGCAAAACTTAATTCATGCAGTTAAACAGACTGAAGCCCAGGTGTGCTTGGAGTCTGCTTCTGGGAGTATTACAGTTTGTGGCAGAGGGGTCTGCTGAGTTTGGTCAATTAAACCTGAAACATATTAGGATTGTTTCTGTAAAATATATACTGAGGTATCATTAATGAACATACATATGTATTAGGTATGTGTGTATATTCTCCCATGCATAAATTGTGGGTCAGGCGGTGAGCAGCCATATGTCCGTGGACCGGGTAGAACAAGGAAGACACCTTCTTTCTATTCTCTCTTTGTCCTCCCTGCCAGCAGTCACTGCCCTGGTGGTACCTGTGCTGCCCTCCTGGACATACTCAGAGTGTGTGAATACCCTGACCCTTGAGCCAGTGAGAAGCATCAGCTGCTGACTCTCTGCATGGCATCTTACAAACCCTGTACTGCAGCTTTCCCCAGGAATATTTGCTTCAGCTGTTCTAGCTGATTGGAAAAGCCTGTTCATTCCCTCTGCACTGGGAATTTGAATCTTCCCAGCTTGGTGAAGTGCTGGCCGATGATGGTCTGGCCAGCCTCGTTCAAAGTTCCTTATACTTAATATTAAGTATATTGCTGCTGCGTTATCTTACCCCTAAAAAACATCTCAAACCTCCACATCAGATGCAACTGGCATCTTCACATGAAACTCTTTTTTGAAATGATGGATCAGCTTAAAAACATGAGGTTTATATGATATGAGAGAGTTTGGGGGAATTTTTTTAGCTAGCATTCCTGTTTTCAGGCATTTCATTCTAAAATGGTCATATCTACTCACTTTATTCAAGTGAATCCAATCTGGGTTAAAACCAATGACATGCAGACTGCATTAAATTCCACGTATATATTTTAAAAGTTCAATATCAGTATACTTATTTTTTGTTACTATTTAGTATTTTTTATTGCTGCAGAACCTGGAGGCTCTGCTTGGGAATGGGAGCCGGTTGTGCAAGTTGTGATGAACAGACACAGAAAAAGCCATGCCTGCCCTAGYGAGTTTCTGAAATTTTGCACATCACAGCATCTGAGGACAGATCTAAGTCTCTGTCCCGTGTCTCAGTACAATACTCCACTTGAAATTAGCAACCCATACTCTTTGAGAATTTCAGGCCTGAATCAAAATGAGAACGGCTCTGTCGTCTCTGCCATTCTGGATTGTTTTTTTAAAGAAGAGAAATCTTGTACTTAGGCAACAGAAAGAAGTTCCTGTGAAAGATGGCTTCTTTTATCACTGTTTTTTTTTGTACAGGTTGAACAAAAACGTTTAATGTTTAACTCCATCCGCTACTTGCAGGAACACGTTGACAGTTGGTCCAGTCATCATCTTACTGAAATCAGTGGAAGGAATCTAAGTGGGTATAACAAGCCTGCTATTTTTAGTGTAAAATATAGGGAAAGGTTGCTGGATGTATAGATTTGACTGGTGATTCTAGTGCCACTTAATGGAATTAAAATAGCTTGTGTTTTCAGGTATCATTAACTACTCTAATTTCATTAGTCTATGATCCTCTTTCCTGGACTACAGTTTCACTGCACTGGTCATAGAAAAAATGGCTTAGAGACTCTGTGTGAAATCTATATTTACACAATTATAGCTGCCACGGGAAAATGCCAGTCGGTTATTTTGGGAGCTCTTAGAATAAAACATGTCTTGAAATCATGGTTTGGGTGGTTTATGGGGTTTTTGTTTGTTTTTATCTAGATTCTGCATTAGCTTTTTCATCTGAAAGGATATGACATTAATCTGTCTGACCAATGTATTATGCAGTCCCAGGAAGGCAAAATTTAAGAGAAAATTAAATCTAGTATAGAGCATCTTGTCTATTAACTGCTGTCAACTTCTAGTTCCCTTGCCCAGTGTACTAAATTTGTTCTGACTGCTTTTGTTCATATATACATAACAAAAGGTGTCTCTCAGTACTGAGTCTTGCTATAATGAGAAAAAACGTTAAGAAGAAAACTCCATGTTGAACATTAAAGTGGCAATCCTATTCAAACTACCAGGGTGGGTGATTCACACCGTCTGTGCCACATTCTGTAACACAGGGAAACGAAGAGAACCAGACAAGGGCTAGTACTTAAAATTACATGAGCAAAAAAAAAAAAAATGGAAATCAACAGACTACTGATTCTTTATTTCATTGCAGAGCTTAAAAAATATTAGTTACCATCAGAAAAAAAAGCACAAAGTTTTAAGCAGAGCTGTTTGTTGGAATAGTACATATCTTCCTTTGGCAGTCATTGATCTATTTTTCACATATAAGCTCTACTGTGTATTAGCTGTATATATTAGCTAAGAGAGTATGAGTTCTCGAAGGAACAGATGGTTATTCCCAGCCTGGACAGCACTTTTTAAGCATTAAGAAATCTATATACTGTTCAAGTGAATTACCTGGGTTTTGCTACTGCAATTTTAAAGCGCAGTGTAGACTTAAACAGTCCCTACCACTAGCATCCCCCCAAAATTAGAAGTTTCCTTTCTTATGCCCTCTTCATTTGCCATGCAATTTAAAAATGACAGTTGTCGTCCCTATGAAGATTAGAAGATCTGTGTTGGGTATGTCACATGCTTTGATGGTAGTATTGCCCCAGGCGTTTGTCATCCAACCTACAGGGATAACAATGTGTAATGGTAGTGCTTTTTTCAGAACGCTGTAAGTATACAGATATTATTAAATTTTACAATTACCACAGGGAATGAATCAAAGCATCCAATAAGCAAATGAACTATGTATTATTGCCCTGCCTTTATAATTTTTGTTCAGTACTATCTGATTGCATTCCTGTTATCACTTAGTTGTTTCTCTGCATGTAATTTTATCTAATTTCTCTTTATTTCAGTCACTCGCAGAGGAGATAAATGGATTACTTCAGACTAATTGCTACTTATTTAAAAAACCATCAACCTTCTGTAAGAGTTTCAAATCAGTGGTTTAAGCTAGCTTTTGCTATCTATGGTATTTATCTTGAAGCATTTCATCACTGTAGAGTCTGTTAATAAGACATTTTTCTAAAGCCACTTTCAGTTTGCCTTTACCTGGTCTGCCAAAATTTTTAACACAAACAGATTATCATAGTTAAGTAGATAATGAGATATTTACTTCATTTAGTATCTCATATAGTTTGGAAATACCACTGATAGACCTTGCAGCTGCATGGGTTTCAGTGTAAGGTGTCTGACAGAGAACGAGAATAAAAATAAATATTGCATTATCTTGATTTCTCCATCCTTATATGACAGAGGAAGCAGCTGCATTATTTATCTAATTGAAGGAATGTTATGAGCATGTTTAATTAAATGTAAGAGTACTTAGTAATACTGGAAAAGTAAACAAAGGATAAATGACAAAATGAGCTCAAGTCATCTAAGATGGTTTAATTCACAAGCGTTGTACCCTTTCATATAATTATTGTAGTACGTGCCTGTACATCAGAATCAATGTATTCAATCTATATTCAAGAGCATATCAATTTCTCATCCCCCTTAGCAAGCTTTCTTCTTTTCCCGATGCGATTGGATAGTGGTTCATGGAGCCTAATTCTCACATATCCATTTGCACTAATTTTCAGTGGGATTCATCTATTCTTCCCTTGGTGCAAGAGCAAAATCCAGCTTCCTGTTGCTGATATATAAAATGTTTGAAGTCGTTATGGTTTTAAAACACACTTTAATCCCAAAGCATTGAGTGATGCTCGAGTAGGAAATGGGATTGTCGTAGGCCATCTGAAATTAAGCTTCAGCAACACAAACTGCATAGTAGTTTTCTCACTCATTTTAACTGATGCTCCCAGCAATAGATGCAGCATGGTAGCCTCAGATGAACACAGTCCTGATTGTTGTTGGTATCAGAGGAAAAAGCACAGCGCTGGAGTTAAAATATTTACAAGTCTTAGGCTCTCTGAGAGCGTAGCTGACATTTCACAGTTAAAATATAGTTTTCCAGGGATGTAAGCCTTTATTTGTTGGGTGAAGGCTTCCACATAAGTGGACAGAACATAAAGATCCTGCAGGACCTGGGATGTGGATTCTGATGAAAAACATGTTCCTTATGAAAAAGTCCTTATCTTTACAACCAGCTACCTCAAAAGCCTCAGTGAAAGCCATAAGACATAATTAGATCATGGAGTTTGATCCCTGCCAAATTCATAATTTAAGTCAATGCTTAAGTCACATCTCTAACAACAACAACATAAAGGAGCTGCCATTAGTGCATGGAACTGATGCTTTCATGTGCTAATACACTGATCACTCCAATTTTCTGTTAAAATCAGGACTCAAGAAGTCCTAACTTAATCCTCAATCTCTATGAATTATCTCAGAGGTGGCTTTTTCTTAATTATTTCAGTTTCCTGAAGAATTTTAAAAATCCATTAATATATATTTTAAAGTCTATTCAGTGTCTTATGCGAAAGTAAAGTTTAGAAAAGGTATGTTTTGCCTAAGGTTAAGCAACTCTTTGTTCAGGTCTTATTTCAATAGATCAAGCTTTCCAACATATCCATTCTTCCTAGGCACTCCCCATCTTTCTCAAACATAGCAAAATAAACATGAAGGAATATCATCAAGAAGACGATATGCTGCTTGTGTAAGTAATTATGTCCCTTGTTAGTTCACTATAAAGTAATTTTCTTTTTTTCTCCCCCCACTCTTTACATTTCTTAGTGTGCCCTGGAAGGTATTTTTACTTAATTTTGTTTAGAAATTTGAAAAGCAAGAGAAAGTGAGGGATGATTACAGACTTTATTTAAGGGTTTGATTTTGGTTTCTCTCTGTTCTTATATCAAAGATAAAATGGAAGTGGTGGTGTCATGTTCAGGTAATGAGATTTTATATTAAAAAGAATAAATTAAGCTCATAAAGCCAATGGCAGGAGGGACATGAGGAACCATTTCTAGCTCACAAAAAGGACTTTATACATTAATGCAGAGAGCATCAAGAGTTATTAGGAGTTGAAATTCAAAGCTCAAAGGATGTCAAGTGCTTCAAAAGCAAAGGCTTATTTTGTATTGTTTATATTTAGAAGTGATATGGAGCTCCCTTGAAATATTTTACCCGTGATGTCAAAAATCAAAAGCATTACAGGGAATAAAAGAACTCGGGACATTTCCCTTGCAAACAAGAGTTCTGTCCGTGACACACCAGAGGATTCCTCTGAGGTACAGATTTGTACACAGCACTACTTACCAAAAAAATACAAACATCCTCTCTGCTTAGCTGCACGTTGTTGCTTGCCTTGAAAACTCATAGTACACAGAAAGGTTTTACTGTAACATTCGCGACGTCTTTTTTTTTTTTTTTTTTTTTTTTTTTTTTTTTTAGTAAAACCCCAAATCCTGGAATATCAGTATGTGGTCATTTTTTAAATAGATTTTTTTTTGAAAAGCTGTGTGACATTTTTCTTTAATGGCTGATTTTTTTTTAATGTCAGCTACATTTTTAAAGCATGAGGCCTGGTTGTAACTAGCCTCGGCACTGCTACTGTACATCAGACTGTACTATTTGATCATTAATTTATCACAGTTCTAGCAGTTTGTTTGACAGGTGATAGTGCTTTCATCTAATGGCTACACAGCAAGTGTGTGGTGCACTAAAGAGTGGATGCCACTGACTAGAGTTAGAAATCAGCAGACAACAGCCACTTCGCAGAGCTTTATCGATTTACCAGAATCATTTAAAGATGTGAAACAACTAGAATAGTGAATGCCAATTCAGCTCACGGTGGGGTTTTTTCTTACAGTTACTTAGTTTGGAGTATATTAATAGACTTTTGTTGCCGGTGTTGTTGTTACTACAACTATTTGCAGTGGTAAAAGAGGTGCAAAAATCAAGGTGCAAGTTTGAATATTTGTACTAGAAATATAGTGTCCATGTTCAGTGCAGCTTAGGAAATTGATACTTGGCAGAAGTATGAGGCATATTGGAATATTACAAATATTTAGCCTCTAAATTCAGCCTTTCTTAAAATTATCTGGTGAAAATTTTCCCTGAATTAGGTATATAAATATGAATCTATTTGCTCCATTGATGGGAGGTGCAAAATAAGGCACCTTTTGCAAGCAATGCCCCCTGCAATCTGTACTTTTATCATCAAAGGAAACAAACTATATTTAACCTCTTACCTTTCGTTTCATGCTTTGTTCATGACAACATATGCGTAAAGCATGGTGTCTGCGTCACAAGTTATTATAGTGCTGGTACAGGCTGGTGCACTCCAGCTGTGCTTCTGGCCAGGACTCGCCGGGCATGAGATAGCTGTGCAGCACATCTATGGCACAACACATCTGCCTATTGCCCATGAGCAGTGGAGCTGATATGTGCCTACAAAGTCACTCTGCCTGAGATCCTGGCTGGATCTAGGGCTGCAGCTGGGCTCTTGTGCATATGGGAAGTCTGAATCTTCAGATCCTACCACACAACGTCGTTATGTCCGGAGGACTTGTGCATACAATAGCTCAGATTGCTGCATTTATCCTTCTTGGCCAAAGACCTGTCTTACGACTGTATTTGGTTTTGGTAAGTTTGCAGGGATGGTGTGCTACCATGAATCCAGTGCCCTGGTTTACTGCAGCAGAACCTGGGACCCATTCCAGCAAGATGCTGAAGAAACAGTATAGCTGTAAACCTGTTAGCAGCCCCATAAACTTCAGAGACTCTCCAATCCTGAAGCACTTGGCTACAGCAGGTCTTAGTTGAAATTATATCAAGAGGTGGAAGGGGCACTTTGAATTTTAAAGTCAGTGCCACTAGACTTCTGCCCCTGGTGTTGGACATGTCGGCTTCGGCGAAAGCTCGGATGACTCATGGAAGTTAATTAGTTTTCTGAGGTGCTGATTGCTCATATTTCCCACTGAAGTCAATAGGGAAACTCCCACGTGTTGTAGTGGGAGCTGGAAACTGGCCATGCAGTGTTGTGGGACATCCAGAAGAAGCAGTGTTGTCTTTTGTAGTGGAGACTGTGGGAGTTGCTTACAAACATGAAGGAAACCAAAATCATGCCAAAAGAAATGTTATTTTCCTCCTCCTTAGTGGTTGTTACAAAAATCACAAGTAAATAGTAAACACAAAAGTTTGTCAAACATTTTCAGTATTTATTTTAAAAATATCTGGATGCATGCATAAGTGCTGCCTTTTCTCCTTTCAAGAAGTCAGAGGAATGTTGATACCTGCGGGGCTGCCATGTACCTAGTCCTGAGTGAAATCATACTTATTAATCTAAAGTTATTACTAGACCACTGTCACTAGGTTTGTAGTAGCTCATCAGTGTCGATGAGTTTGTGTAAGCCTTGCTCTAGGAAGGACCCCATTCCTTGGTTTCCCGTGTCAGCAAGTCACCACCATTGCAGCTGAGCGTGGATGATGATATTTTGCTCAGGAAGAACTAGTGGGATTTGCCAGGCCTGTGTTACGTGTCCTGCAGGCAGAATGATGTCAGAGGCTGACATGCCATAAAGCCTGAGATCTAGAGCCTCCTGTTGCTGAAGCTGCAAAAATTTACACTGGTCAAAAATCAACATGGGGTTCTCGATGTATAGATAAACGTGTGTGCATTAGTAGAGTTTGTACAGGGTTGATCATGAACTCTTTTTGCTGTAGGCTTTTAAGTGCCTGTGCTGTCAATTTGTCACATTTCCAACATATTAAATCTTGTTTGGTTTGTTTGGAAGAAAGTTCTCTAGTTACTTCTAGGTAAAACCTGGTTAAATTTAATTGGTATTAAAGTGAATGTGATATTGTCTGCTCGGGTGAGGAATTCAAGTGGGACTGTTTTAGTGATAGTTTAAAAAAAAAAAAAAAAAAAAAAAAAAAAAAAAAAAGAGCTGTGCTTTCATCTTGCCTTCTCTCCCTTCGCCATGGAGTCCCAGGTAGGAGTAGCTCAAAGTCCTGTGTAAGCTGCAAATCATGATCTGCCTTTCCATTTGCCTTCCTGCCTACAGAACCACAAGCTAAAAATACCCTGGGTGAGCAATTCCCTTCATCTTCTCGCTTCAGCTTGCCAATTCCCAGTCCAGCTCCTCCTTCTTCCACTGTTTGAGTGCCAATTTGAGGAGSTCTCTTTACATTTTTGGCTATCACGTTTCCAGGAGGTAGGATGGTGTCATGGTTTAACCCCAGCTGGCAACTAAGCACCACACAGCCGCTCTCACTCACTCCCGCCCCCCGCAGTGGGGTGGGGGAGACAAATCGGAAGAGTAAAAGTGAGAACACTTATGGGTTGAGATAAGAACAGTTTAATAATTGAAATAAAATATAATAATAATAATTAATAAATTGCAATGAAAAGAAAAATAACAGAGAGAGAAATAAAAGCCATTAAAGACAAGTGATGCAAATGAAAAACAATTGCTCACCCCTAACCAACCGATACCCAGCCTCTCCCCAGGCAGTGGCCCCCCCGGCCAGCTTTCCCCTGGTTTATATACTGAGCATGACATCATATGGTATAGAATATCCCTTTGGCCAGTTTGGGTCAGCTGTCCCGGCTGTGCCCCCTCCCAGCGTCTTATGTATCTCCAGCCTTCTCAGTCGGTAGAGCATGGGAAGCTGAAAAGTCCTTGACTTAGTGTAAGCACTACTTAGCAACAAGTAAAACATCAGTGTGTTAACAACATTATTCTCATACTAAATCTAAAACACAGCACTATACCAGCTACTGGGAAGGAAATTAATTCTATCCCAGCCAAAACCAGGACGGATGGATTTCCCCACAGCCAGCCTGGTTATAAATAGTTATTTGCCTGAATGAAAAGCTTGCGTCTTTGGCAGGTGGTCTGAAAGAGTATTTGCCATGTGATGGGGCCATATCTTGTCTTATCTTCACCTAGAATTACTGCCTCTGGTTCTACAAGGTCTTTCCTGGAAGATCCTGCTCACATGATTTCAGCGTTAACTCCAGATGCGTTTCCACTGTGATGGCAGTGGAAGTGCTATGTGAATTTTGTCATTTGCAGCAGGAGAATGAAGTTGGGCTCAGGAGAGGAGATTCTCGTCTCCATTGCTGCTGAAAACCAAGAATAATTCAGCTGGAATGAGTGAGGTCCTTGCAGCGATAGCCTTATACCACAGAGATCAAAGTCTGCCCTTCCCTTGTATTTTAAGCTACACTTCAAGCAATATGCAAACTACGTTTTTACCTTCTCTTTCCCTGCTCCTAATTCCCACAGTTGAAGTCCTGGCTTGAGCCACAATTAATATCCCCCTTCCCTCCAACATGAAGATCCCTTGCCCTTCCCACCTTAAAATCCCAGCCATAATTTCTATTTTCAGTGTGATTAATACATATGTCTACAACCCGAATTCTGAATCTCTGTCCCCGGGGCTGCCCGTTCCCACTCTTGCCACCGCGCTCGTGGTTTGGCAGGCGGGGGCAGGCGGAGGGGGTGGCCTACGTGAATGCAAATGCGTGGCGGTGGGCAAGCTTGGATCGGGTCGGCTTGTTTGTTTGTTGCTGCTGTTTCTGCTGGCCTTGCTCATCACAGCCTAAATCTCTGGAAAACATCTAGCGTGATTCATGTAAACACCAAAGACAAGTAGGATCGGACTTGCTGAGGGGAGGAATAAAAAGTGGAGGGGAACAAACACTTGGCGGGGATCGGCTGCCTGACGTGACGCAGGGAAGACTGGGATCGAGAGGTATGCCAAAAAGCTCTTTGTCTCACATGCACATTAGGATAAGTAACATTGCTCCTCGCCATCTGTCTCTCTCTATGAACCTCTGCCTCGTTCCCATGTAATAAGAAGATTCATAGAAGTACCAGCTGTGACCTTACAGGAAAGCCTGAGAAACTTTGCCTTTTTAACCAGCACTGGGAGAGTCAGATTTGGCACCGTTGAACACAGTTCCGTGTGTGTAATTTTTTTGTTGTTGCTCTGTCGCCATCTCTTCCCCCAGCAGTTGTGCAGTGTTCCTAGAAAGATGAAAGCTGCCGTGGCAGTTCAGGAGAGGCTGGCAGCTGCCAAACATGAGTTTCGGTGGGCTATTTTTTTTCCTTTGTTTCTTCCTCCTCTAATAAGGCTGAATTACATGAGGAGAAGAAACCATCAGATGCGGCAGTTTCCTAGTCCCTGGTTGCTGATATAGGCCAAGAGGACCAAAGTAGCAGTGACCAAGATGAAACAAATCGTGCCAATACTTATTTTATTAACCCGGCACAAAGCATATAGAAAGGCTGCTAGCTTTGGGGCTCCCTTACAGATGTGGTGATGTGTTCTCCTATGGGTTAAATGTAAGCTGTCCCCCTCATACCCCATCTGCAGGATGTTTGGCAACTGAGGTTGCTGGCAGCTAACCCTATGTGCGTGATTGTGCCTATGATTATATTGTAGATGCCTATGCAGCTACGATGCAGGTAAACTTACAGTGAGCTTTTCCATAGAGCAGGATTCAAGTCCTTCTGTTTCACATGTTCATGGCAGAGCAGACTCAAAATTCCCTGACCCATAAATTTGTGGTGACACCTGTGTGAATGACTCACTTTTAATTCAGAGGCATTCTGAAAAATTTGGGGGAAAATGTGTCAAAACAAGAAAAATTTGGTTCTTTGGCTAATCAAAATCTAAAGGAAGAAATTTAGTATGGATTCAGCTAAACCATGTAAATTCAAATCCAAATTAAGCACTTGATCTTCAAACCTGTTTTTAATACAGTGAAAATAAATTTCAAATTGAAATGTTTCATTTTTTGATATCAAAAGAAGCATTTTTGCTTTTTCATTACAAACAACTATCTGAAAATGTTATTCTATTTCATAGAATATTGCAATGGATCTAAATCTACATTTTTACTGTTGAAAAAGTGTAAGATAAAAAAGTTTCCATATTATAATCGTAGGGCAAATAAAATTCCATTGGTATTTTTCTGGATAAAATAAATGCTAAGTTTTCTAAAGTAAAAGAGTTAGACTAAGTGCTCCTGAAATTTCCCTCTTGAGCATCTGTATTTCTTGGGAAACTCATTGTAACTGTATAAAACCAGTTCCTCCAAACTTCGGTTCATCGGTGTTGAGATATTTCAAAAGCAGTTTACCCTTAAAATTTAAAAAATTAGAACAAAAGTTTATTGTCTCCCCCTCCTTTGCAATTGTCATGCGGGGGGAACTTGGCTTTTCACTGGGACTGTAGGAGCGTATGTTACTGAGACACTTGAAAATTGCACCCAATATCACCAAGAGCAGCAGATGGATCTGTCAGCTGTTTTGCTGAAAACGGTGAATATCTTCCCTGGAACATTCATAAGTTGCCTGAGGCAAAATTTCACAGTGGAAACAGTGAGATTTCTCTTTACATAACATTCCTAGTACTCACGAAAGTCTAGGTCCCCCGCTGTCGGATTAAAATACCCATGAAGCAGAAGATGATGAATAGGCACAGCTGGGCTGCGAGAAGGGCCTTTTCGGAAGTCCTCGGCCATAGCCTGACCGCAGCCCATCAAAGCTGCAGCAAGCAGCAAATTAACAGTGTCTTTAGGACTTACGTTGTCACTTATTTTCACATTTAGGTGGAGACTGAAATAGGCTCTGATGACGACTTTGTGCCTCTCTCCTTCCATGGGGTCTTAGCGGTGGAGCGAGCAGAGTCTTCCTCATGTGGTCACCTCGAGGGCTGTATGGGAGTGTTCAAGTGAGGAATTGGAGGTGTCCCAAGTCATGTATCATAACATACTCGCTGCCTTTGACTGATGATATCCACATCTAAGAGGAGAGCTATTCACAGCTGTGGAGATAAGAGTAATCCGCCTTGCACGTGAACATATGTAGGTCCCCAGGTAGAGCAACATTTGGGCCCCAGGGAAAGGGGCCACTCTTCGCATTGTGGAAAGGATAATTTCAACAATAGAGCTTGGCACTTTTCCTATCTATAAGTACTTCAGAGAGTTTAAATTGGCTTTCTGCAAATATTTGTGAGCCTGATCCAGGGCCCTTTTTGTTGGGCTTTGTTTCAGACAGTATGAGTAAGAGCTGATCATGTTAGTGTTCGCCAGAAAAAAAACCACAGTTCCCCTGAATTTGTTCCTACATTTTACTGTTTGCATATAGATACAGTGCAAACCTGGCTCTATAACTTTCTATTGGAAATAAAGATTGCAGGCCTAGAGCAGCCTGAATTTAGCAAAGGGTTATCTATGCTTTCAAGTTAATTTGTTATTAAGGGAGGGTGTGAAATTAAAACCCAACAGCTGTCTCTGAATAACTATGCTCTGGAATAAGAATATCTTTTGTTCAAAAGGATGTTAAGTGGACAGATGTCAATTAAGATTTGCCCAGGTAGAGTCTACTGGAATAAGAGGACCGTAGGCACTGTCTTAATTATAATACCTTTCTAAAGTTTATTCTTGTTACTACTGATTTTTTAATGGATTACAATGTCTGTAGCCAAAAATAATGTTTAAATCTTTCTTAACTTTCATTAAATGAAATACTTATTGCAAAAAGGAAATCAAAAGTGTTTCTGAGAGCGAGGTTTGTTATGGGCCTCATAAGCGTTTGAAGTTGGCTGGCAAATTTGCATAAAAGCAACGTAGGACTCCAGTTACTTGTGTGGGTCTTACACAGTTTCGATCATCCATTTTCTGATGGCCTGAGAAATTATTGTTTATGAGTTTGCACACTGCTACTTTAGGCAAAAAAGGAGAAAGTACCATGCGTGCATTTATACCAAGGGGGATTTCCACAGAGTTTCCAAGGTTCAGCTCCAGCTTTTGTCAAATCTTACCCTCAGAAGCCTGAAAAATTCAGTGGCTTTGTAAGGGGAAGCATTCGTACATTGGAGTTTAGCCTTTTCTATCAATTGACCAAAAGTTATTTTGAACAAAATCCTTGACCCAAAGTGGAAGATTTAAGATATTTGACATCAGCTATGCGCAGATACAGACTTTGGGTCAAGTTTTGAACTCAACTTCATACAGTAAAGGTTTGTGTGATTAGTCTTAATGGGACCAGACTCCTAGTGGGAGAGCTATTGAACAAGTGCTTGCATGTATCGGGGTTGCTGTCTGGTTGCTGGTAAATCAGCCCTGTCTTTTCAACAGAAAGAATGAAAGCTCTTGACTCAGGCTGCCACGAATTGTGTTTTATTTGAAATCTGATTGGAAAGTTTGTAATGTGACTCAGTCTGTGCAACAAAACCAACAGTCATTTCTGGTGAAATTCCTCCTAATAGGCCTGGCTATTTGCACCGTATGTCATCTGCTGTGGGATTCAGCTTTCTTAGGTCATTAACTGGCGAGAGGGTCCAGTGGGTGAGAACGCCTACCAGGAAGGCCTGTGAGCAGCAGCTCAGGCTGAGTAAAATAGTGCAGGTTTGGGCATCCATGAAAGCGTGAAAAGCTTTAAGGCTTTCCTCTGATGTCTTGTTTTCTCAAGGGGACCATATGGCAAGCTCTGCAAACAAAATGGATAATATTTTACGTTCAAAGCAGACATCTAATTGCATCTCCCAACCACTGGGCTACAGCATATTTACTAATTCTGTCTTCTGTGACCCAGTGTAACACTCTCATTTACACATGTGTGAAGCACAGTGGTGCAACCCTCTGGTCTGGTGTGCTTGTAGTAAGGACTACAGATGCTCATGCCAAAGTTGCTTGTAGCTTGGACATAACAAAGCAGAGGGAAAAACTCTAACCAAACCATTTGAAGCCTGATTTCAGCTCCCTCTCCACTAACCCAACTATGACTCAAGGAAAAGTTTTGTTCTTTTGGGAACCTGACCTTGTTGCCCACACACCAAATGCAGGCAGAAACAAAGAGGCTGGAGAATGAAGGAAAATAAGACCAAAGGTCCTTGTTTTTCTATTTATTGTTAGGCTTTCTTTTTGGGGGAGCAGGGGAGTAAACACCCCACAACCCACAAACAGATAAATCTAAAGAAGTTTATCCTAATTCAGATAGTAAATGCAGAGCATAATAGTGTAAAGTGGTGAAAGGAATGATTGCTCCTGCCACTGGACGTTTAGTTCATTGTCTGTGGGGCCCTACACACATTTTTCCAGGCTCAGAACTGGTCTTGGACTGAGACGGTCACTAGTGATACAGCTGCAAGTTCGATCCAATTTGATGCTTCTTTGTCGCTTTGTTGTATAGTTCTGGATAGTCCTAATCTTCATAGGTACCTGAGGACCACCAGCGGAATTGAACTTTTTACAAATTCTGCCTTCTGGTTGTTTCAAAAGGGTTGCATTTCAGGCACGCTTTATCCCTTTTGTTCTGTAGTGAGAAGGATGTGTGGCATGGTGAAAAGCTGTGAATGGTCCTATCGACATCAAAAGCAGCAACAGTAACGACCTGAGTGACTGTGGCGGAACAGGCTTCTTGCTTAATTTTCCTATCTTTCTATAGCTTATTCAAAAGCAGGTTTTGTTATTCCCAACTGAAAATGTCAGCAGGTTTAGTTTGTTTAGGTTGGAGAGCTACATCACAAGCTGGGTACCACTGCATACGCAGGGCTGGCTCTCTGCAGATATTGTCATGTAGCCTGTTTCTTGCTAGCAGTCTTGCTCGCTGGGCTATTCGCAAGAAGAGTGCACAAACTCATGCGAACGGATGGCTATAGAAAAATAAAGCTGTGGTTTTGGGATTGACGCTCATTTCGGCAGAGTTCTGGTAATAATTGTGCCATGAAAAATAAGTGAACAGTTGTAGCATTGAGCATTTTATGCAAGGGGATGTTAGATTAGGAATCCAAGCTCCAAATGGGGTCTAAGGGAAGAGGTTTATTGTTGTGCTCATCCAGCAGAGTAGCCAGACGGTACGTAAAATCTGAGAAGGAAAGAAATTCAGTAGCAGCTGGGAGCAAGAAAAAAGTATTTCATGAGTTGGACAAGGGAGAAAAATCTGATACAAATTAAGTTCAGAAAAAAATCAATGTGTGGAAATCAAATGCGTCCAGGACAGTTAAAGGAGACATCAAGGCAGTTACTAGACAGAATGATATGGGGAGAAATGCAAAAAACATGAAAGATACGGCTTTTAGTTTTCACTTTTGAGAGGTTACAACTTCAAAAGAAACCACTAAAACAAAATAAAATGTTTCTCCCTCATGCTGAAGTGATTTGGCCATAGGTGCCCATGTTCTTTTGATAATTTTGCCCTCTGGAGGGTTTGAGTCCTCCTAAAGCTTGCTCCAGGCAGCCACTCAAGCTTGTTCACCTCAATGATTAGCGAGAGGCCTGCGGTGCACTGAAATATTATAAGGAGCCTATAGAGGAACTCATCGTGAGCCAAACAGGTTACTGCCTTGGCAGGATTCCTCGTACTGGTTTGTGAAGATAAAAGGAGGATAGGTAAAGGTTAGTATTTCAAAGCAAGTGTCTTGGATCTTAAAATATTTGGTGAAATTATTCAAGAATAGTTCATTCATGTGAAAGTAGTTTCTGCGTATTGCTGTCAAGGACAATGAAAGCTAAAGTCTTATGCTGGCCAAGCAAGCAAAAACTGCCTGTGGGCTCCCTTAGCTTACATACCTGGCGACTCTAAGCTTGACATAGTAAAGTTTGTGGGGAGCGGGATCAGGAACTCGCAAACTTTCTTGGGTCAGCTCTACTGTTGTTTTACGTTGGGTTAAAACCCCCAATGTCATGGGGAGAGTCACAGCACGTACTTCAGGAGCGCTGATGTGACTCTCTGGGATCTCGCTCTGTTCAGGCTCAGGAGCTCCTTCCTCCCCAGCTGCCCACCCTGTGCCAGAGGCTGGCATCCCACCCGGCCCAGACCTCTTGACCAACACAGCAGAAATCAAACGATGGCGTGCAGGTCCACTAGTCAGCTGATAGACGATATATTAAATATTTGGCTCCTCTTTCAGCACAAAATGAATGTTTAAACATCCAAGTTTTCAAAACAACTGAGATGTTAGATAGTGAGATGCAGGGGACCTGCCAGCTCTCAGCTGTGCCGCAGTTGTGCCAAGCCAGGGATTTTGACAGAAGTCTGCTGCTGTGTCTGAACACAACCGATGCACGTTGCGTGACACGGCAGCTGGTTCTGGCTGGTTATCCGGGGCCGCTAACACGAAGCTGTTTACAGGGGCTGAATGCTTTTGGAAGCCAGCTCCTGCTTAGGAGCCTGTCATAGCTAATGACCTTTCATCCTGAGCAGACTGTGACTGCCAGCAGCTACTGACCACGTCCTCTGAAGCCCATAGCTCAAAGCATGGAAACCTCCGCTAAGCATCTGTGTAAGGAGTAAACGCAAACATTTGTGGAGGCTTAGCGAGTCCTGTTCCTGATTGTCTGATTCTTTGTTTAAGACCTGTATGCCAAGTTGTCGGGTGCAAGTGCTCAGGCTTCAGTAGCTTATTGAAGAGAAGATGCTAAGGAAAGGTTGTTAGCAAAATTACATTCCTTGAGTAAAGGAGGAAAGGTACAAGAGCTGGGCATTTGGTGGGGTTGTTCACTATGACTTTGGCAAGTGCAGGCAAGCTGAGATTGCGTTATTGTTTCATACAGCACAGTAAATGTTTTAGACTTAAATTTTAGAGATTATTATCTGCAAGCTGAAAATATCTGTTGATGTGCCCTTACTGAAGGGATATGTCTGCAAGTGAGCACAATAGAATCCTCCTGTGATGTATTTATCTCCGACTTTGAAGGCGAATGAAAAGGTGAATAATCTATTGGACTTGACAGTAATTTGGAAACCTTAATGCATGTAATTCACTGGAAATAAGTGGGTTTCTTTGTTGATTTGCAGTGACCTTGGGCAATTGGGCAATTCAGTATGCATCCGTATTGTTATGGCATTTCTCAGTTTTCTGAGGAAATCAGGTATGGACATCTGCCAGCTAGTAAAGGAACAGGAAAGGATATCTACTCGTAACTGGCGTTAATAATTTTCAGCCAGTGGTATTTAGTAAAGTCTGTTTGACATGTAATTCTCACAGAAGTCCCATGCATGGTATTTTCTGAGGCCTCTGTGAAGCTGGGTGATGCACCGAGTTGGTGCTGGACCAGCATGAGCAAGCTTGCACTCAATGCAAGAAAACAGGTGCAGAAGTGTGATTCCAGGTGCCATTCCCCTCTCCATGAAGCAAAGGGACTTCTCCTTTGGTGGACTGCAGGGAAAAAAAAATGGGCTACATCTTCAGTGTCAGTTTGAATCTTGTCTTTGTTTCCTGCCATTTTGATGTCTGGATTTTGTAGCACGCTGTGTGATTTTACTGGGCTTGTGAAATGTACATACTCCAACTTAAAAATCTGCATGTTCCTATCTGTACCCTGAGGATATCTCAAAAGGGGGGATGCAGAAACTGAGGGAAGAAAGGTTTCATGAATTTTGCAAACTTTTTCCTTTAAGTGCCTTTTTTTATACTTGAGTGACGCTTACGAATTACTTACACCATCCGCTATAATTTAATGCGTTACACAATAAAGAGTATCTGCTGTTCTTTGTGTATTTCAATACCAATGCTTTCCTTATCTATTTTCCCCAGCTTGCCATTTCATGCAGTAGAGGTTCTGTCATGTGATATTACTCCACGCAGAGGGAAGTCGGAGCAGCCCTGCATGCTGCTTTACACCACTGGTAAGCAGTCAGAGGATTTGCTTTGGTCATAAATGCAGTTTCACAACGTGCATCTCTCCTCTCTCTTGCATGTTGAACTTGGCATTTTAACAGCTGAAAATTCAGTGGTTGTCAGCTAAATCAGGATTCGAATTAATAGCTTGTGTATTTCTTCGGAATAGTGTTTTCACTCCAAACTACACTTGCTTGCAAATGTGTGTGTGCACTTTCTGTTAACATCAGTGACGATATCATTTGCATGCTGAGTGAAGGATAGACTGTATTAGTTGTCTTCTAGATTTTACTGTCTTCACGCAAGCTCGGTGTAGTATTTTCCACACACTTGGAGACCTTTGTGAAATTAGGAACTGTTGCTTTGTAAATATTCATGTTTCAGGCTGTTGTATATGTATTGTCAAAACACCCAAACCGTTGTATCACAGACCATACCTGCATACATCAGTTACCTAATTCCTACCCCTGTGACTCTGTACCTGTTTTACTATTCTTCTGAAATATTTTGCGAGAGGAAAGGAAAATAAGGAATATCTCAGGATAAACTCATGCTACAGAGTAGAATCATCTTGCCTTATTTTAAGAGATTTATTCTAATTTGTCCTTTAGCTTTGCCTTCATTGGACGGTTCATTGAGTCTTCAAATAGTTATCTAAAATAGGTTTCTATTTGTATATGGAAAAGGAGTCTAGACACTCAATTTTTAAGTGGCTTAAGTTATATAAGAAGAATCCCTTACTTATGTCCCTGCAATACTCCTGAGCAATTAACAGTTTTCCTTCCACCCCCTCACCCTATATTTTTCCAATGCCTTTAACTTCAGATACAGATTTGGGCCCCTTTCCAGGAGCTGTCCTTGTCAGTAATGGGTGTGATGTGTCTCATGTGGGAATTCTGAATAAAATTACCAATAACATACTTACATTCAATTAAATCTGTTTCAACATACGCATCATTTAGCCACTCAGTAGGGAAATCCTCTCTGCCACGTTCAAGGAATGGTAATCGATATGTGCTCACTAGTAACATGTCTGCAAATTTCAAAACACTATAAGGAGTTAGGTGATGTAGATGACTCTGTCTTAGTAAATTGTAGTCTGACAGCTTCGCTTAGCCATAATCAATTCCCGTCCCTGTTGTTCAAAGGCAAACTGTCGAGCAATTTAGTTGCTTCTGACTCAGTGTCAGAAATCATGAAGCGCCCCGTTCTTGGGAGAGAAGCAAACTGGACACGATCAGAAAATGAGCAGGACACATTGTCTCGGGTTACGTTGAGAAAAAAAATCACAGTCCAGTCTCGGGGTGAACTAAATGGGTGCTCTCACCTCTTAAAACGTCATACACTGTCTCAGGCAGGATAACATTGTAAAAACAAACAACTCAAACAGCTTATCCACAAAAGGGAAGTTTCAGATTTGTGCATGCGTATCAGGAAGATGTGAAAGGTGACGTATGATTCTGCTAAATTGTTCTGTGCAGGAAAACGTTGACCTTTGGCTGCGGGAAGGTCAAGTAAAGAGTTGCGTGAGTGCAAGGGGAGTCCCGTCACCTGGGCGTACAGAGCTTCACCTGTGTCCCTGCTTCTGCAGAAGGTAGGCAGGTGGAAAAACAGGGAAAGTCTTTCATCTGTGTGTGCGCTCACCGGCCAACATGCTGAAGGCATCATGGGGCTAGTAGGTGACTAAGAGAGATGACAGCAGAGTCTGTCTGGGAGTCCTTAACCAGGCTGGCCCATTAATACTGCATGTAGGCACCCATTTTGGCCAGTGCTGAGAGGTAAAAAAGGTGAAGCTTTCTTGCGCTTTTCCTTTAGATGTGGAGGTCAGGCTGCACTTGCATTTGGACGCTGGATATATTTGAGTTGAAACGTGGGTATAGGCCAACCTATGAAGTACCAGATAGACAAAGCCCTGTCTCTGTTGTGCGAATAACTTGATTAATGCCTACTTCTTTTCCTAATAAACCAGTCTCCTGCCTCTCAGTGAGCAGGTAAGGAGTGGAAATAAGTTGCCTTTATGGTTGGAATAAAATGACTAGGATGACAAATGTGGGTCAGGATCTGTCAGAGCTCACAAAAGACCCAGAACCAATCAACCCGATTTCCTCAGCTGTGAATACTCAAGTCAGACAAAGGTATAATGCATCCAGCTCTCTCTAACGTGTATGTGCAGCTTCCATGCTGGGACTACACTCCAGGCTTTTGAAGTTTAGCCAGTAGCCACTGTATTTCTGGTTGTTTAGCACTTGCTAAAGAGGAGCTCAGTGGTACCAGGATTGAATTACAATTTTTGCCCTGGGAAAGAAACAGAGAAAACAAAAACGTAACCAGACCAGTAGAAAGCCTTTTGGAATAAGTATTATTTTATAAAGGAAAGATCTAAAAAGATCAGACGTGATTTTTTTTCTTCACAAATTGAAGTGTGACCTGAGAAAAAACAAGTACAATTTTGTAAAGGTTCGTTAAAGTAGGAGGTGTGCGTAAGAATGGCTTGAAAGGAATTAATGGATGGAAAATGAAGCACATGGAGAAATCAAAAACAGCAGAAAGGTTTAAGCACCCTGTGTGATGCATACTACTACTGTAGAACGAAGCAGACTTTGCAGATGTCTTTGGTGTTTTATAATATGTCTTAACTATAAAATCTCTAAGAATATTTATCATTTCTCCTTCTTTCCTCCCTTTGCTCCCTTCTCTTTTTCTGCAACTGGTTGATACTTTTTTTTTGGGGGTTGGGGTGGGGGAGTGGGATGTGATGGGGGAGGGGTGGGGGGCTGGTTTTAGACACATTAATTGTGGGTTACACAGTTTGCTCCACTTGCCATTTCAGGAGGCTGCATCAACATCCCATCTGGTAGTGTTGTTTACAAGCAGTTTTGCAACCTTTCCGTTCTGCTCCCTTGTTTTTGTTACGCATAGTGTAATGATGCCATATGACATTTTAAGTCTGAATTGGTATTCCTTGTGGTATCTCCTCAGGCCTGTTATGCTTTGGGTGTTTGCGTTACCTGTTCAGACACCCACACGTGGTGTGGTTATTTTCATTTGTGACTGAATGCAAGCCGTATGCCGGATGTCACAGGAATATGTTTAGAACTTCCATTGATCTCTTAACTACAAATAATCATTATAGCTGCAAAACAAATAGTGAATCAAAAATGTGGGAACGTAGCCCAGAAGATGCTGCTCGCTTTTCCTTCTTGAAATGCATGATGTGCAGGTTTGAGGTATAATATATAAATGGCTGAAAGGTTTTTAACAAGAAAAGAAGACAGGATATCATTAGGCAAGGACTGTTTGGGAAAAAAATTAGCTCCATGTCTTTGGTTCTTTAAAAAAAGAGAATGAGAAAAAGGTACAGGCAGCCATGGGAAGTTGGTTGACTTGTGTGATTCCTCAACGCTAACGTAGTACTCGATAAATCCCCTGCTGTAGTTTTGACTAAACACAGGTTTTTGCTTCTCAATACTGTTGCTATGCGACAGTCGCACAGTTCGCTTGTTCCACCCCAGAGATGGCTGCATCCTGCGTAGATAGTTTGAGGAGTTTATAGACATGTCCTGTGTTCTGTGGATTAGAGTGTAAAACTTGTTCTTATTCAGTTGTTTAATTTTATGTATTAGCTATTTTTCGGGAGAAGAGTTATTTGAAAGTTTAAATCAAAATGTTGTTAGATTGCAACATCCAGATTGCAACATCCTAAGTCCTGGGTCCTTGTGCCCCTTTAATCCTTGGCCTTACTTAAGAGAAAGGAAAATTTCCAAGATCTGGTCCAACGTGAGTGTCGTTTTTATGGGAAGAAAGGTGATCCAGTGCTTCCCTGCAAATTCTGGTTCAGCTCTTTTCCTTGCACGGCTTCCTTGGGTGTAATCCTGAGCAAGTCACAGGGTGCATGTCTGTGTCCACAGTGGGGATGGAGCTGGCTCCAGCACTGCTCCTTGGCATCTAGTCCTCTTCCAACAAGTCCTGCTGAGAGTCTGAGTTCAAAAATAGCCCAGCCTGAGCACAGCCAGCCTCATGTCTGCAAGCATGAGCTGTCACAGCTGCATGTCGCCGCACCGTATGGAGGATGAGGTCAGGTCAGTGCTAGCTCAGGGAGGTCTGCACTTCTGCTGCTTCAGACAACCTACTCCTTCCTTAATGTGTCTCTGCTTTGGTCCTCCCCCTGTAAAAAGATCAATTTCCCTTCTTCCAGGAGGTCTTCCAAAGATAAATGTATTGATGAATATGATGCAGGTAGCCACTGCAGTACTGGAGAATTATTTATGTATCTAAAGGTTTTAGATGTAGATGTTTGCTAGTTGAAACTTGTCCTTACAGAGCCAGGAATGCTTTTAGGTCCTTCCTAGCAAAAGTTCTGGTGCTCATTAGAAACTGGTGGTTTGCATATTTTAAATAATTGTTCACAATAATTCCTGTCCAGAAGAAATATGTAGGACACAAGCAGCATTATCTAACAGCAGTGTGCAGTGTACCATATTGTCTTTGGCCCTGCCAGCTCCGTACCGTTGGCCAAGCACTTTTTGCAGTAGTGGTATGCCTGCTAATGAYGACAGTGGTATATCAGTAGCATTGCAGAGTCTTTGAAAAGTGGGGAAAAAAAATGTTTCTGGAGTTCATGCCATCATATCACAATTGTTTTGGGATAATTATTGAATGCACACAAGAGCAGCATTTTTTTCTCCCCTGCAAATGAACTGTAGTTGATGTTGCGCTATTTTGGTTTTGTTTTCTGCTTAACATTCCTCTGTAAGTGCAGCTCCTCTGAGGCTTGAAATGAGACAAAACTGAACCAAAGTGACTTTGTTTTCTCTGTGTAAGAGGATGGACGCTGAGTGATAATGACATATTTTGCGTGTGAGCAGCAGGTGCGAGACCAAGTGTCTACTGTGGATTAAAGTAAATATGTTTTTTTCTATATTTAACTGATATGTGACAAAGAAACAATGTTTAAATGTCACTTTCCATGGTTTTTTGTGTGTCTATAATTATACATTCTAATGTGCCAAGTAGCTACTCACTGAAGTTCAAATTTACATAGTAAAGTTGTGCATAACAAGACAAACAAGATACAGTCTAGCATTCATCTCCATGCATCTGGGCTGCCTCCACCCAGCAGTTACACTACCAACAAATGAATGTTTTCTGCTTTCTTGAGTTCACATAAATAGCTGTAAATTCCTATAATTAACTATGATAAGTCACTCCCCACTATTAAAACAAAGACGTGTTTGTTTATCGGTCGTACTTGCATCCACCACTCTTAACATTACAGCGTCGACTGATGTTTTTTCACTGTGTTAAACAAAGCAGAAATATTCCTGTTGGGCAATGCCAGAGTCCCAAGAGCAGCCTCAGAAGCAGGAGCACCGGGCTGTCGCCTGCTGAATGCTCCACTTCTCTGCTGATGGCTGTTTCTTTTCCTTGCCCCTTACCGCACCCCCTCCAAAAGACAGTAGTGTTTGGGTGGGCAGTTAAGGCATTGGGGAGCAAGGTATGGCTTGGAAGCAGAGAAGTAAATGCAAGTGAGATATCAAGATGAGTTAGTTCTTATGGGGCCTAAAAATAAAGCAGTTCCTATGAACATCTGATTTTTCGTGTGTCAGGCCTACATTTAGTCATAGGTTATTTGTGGCAAAGCTGGTCCAAACTTTACTGTCTAAATTATTTTTTTCTGATATTCAGCTAGATTGGTAGTCATATAAAAAATATTTATGACACTTTTCTGCTGAAATCTGATTTGTTTTGGGGGGGGGGGAGTTGTTTTTTGGGGTGTGTGTGAGGCTAGGGGCACCAAATTTTGCCCCAGAGCCTCTTTTCCACAGAGTGGAAACTCTGCATTGCTTATTTCTTATATCCATTGTCTTCTGTGTGCTGGGGGCTGTGCTCAGGTTGCCTCTGCTATGGCAGGACATGTTTTTCACAGCTTTTAATGTCTTAAAAGTAATACATCGTAAGAGATGCTGACCACAGAACTAAATTAGGCACCCAAATTACAACTCCCATGAAATACTGAAAAGGCGGGGGTAAGGGGGTAGGAAATACAACAGTGACAGGGTTCTTTTGCCTAAATTTTCCATGGGGAAGTATTTCATAAGTTATGTCAAATTGGAAAGCTGGCCATATATCCCTCTCTGTACGGGAATGAGATCTTCTGTGGTCTACAGATTACTCAGGTGTGGATGTGCAATAGTGCCAGGATGCTGGTAGCCAGGAATGGAGGTCATTCTCTACTCTAGCATCTCAATACCGTCTTCTTCCCAGCATTGTGGGCCTGTTAGTTGCGTTATGAGTGTAGTCAAAGATTTGCTCTTCAGAGAAAATAGCTGTAGCACAGAACTTTGTATCTGCTGGCCAAAAGAGATTAATAGTTGACCATCTGAAATAGCAAGGATGCTCAGAAAGTGCATTATGAAATTTGGGGCCACTGATGGTTTAGTGGTTGGTCATCAAAAAAGTATGAAACGATTTCCTTTTAAGCTGGTTTCTTTGGATAGTAAAAATAAGTCTTTCCCTTCAGGTCTTAAAAGCAGACTATATGTAGCTGCTTCCTTCCTTATGGATTTTGTTATACATAATTACCATGCATGAACAGCACAGCACATGGATTATACAGCAAATTCTGTTTTAGCCATGCAAACTCCCAGTGACACTGTGGGCTCTAACAGCTGTGAAGATGTGATTACAGACTTTCATGTTAATATTGGGTGCCTTAAAGACCGTTGAAGCTTGTTCCCAGGTCGGCAGAACTAGAACAGACTAGCTAAGACTTCACTAAAACAAAGAGATGGTGTAGAGGATTTTCTGTGAAAAATAGAAAAAATGAAAACCATAAAGTTTATTATAGTGCTGAAAGAGTTAATTCTTAAATCTCCACCCCGGACCAGGGCGCAAGTCATTCCTAGGTTCCCAGGCTGTCCTTATCACTTGGCCTCTTATGATAAGTTATTAGTATTGTACTTACATTGATATTTACAAGCTCCAAACTAGTTCTGGCCTCATTATATTAGGTGCTGTCTAATACATGGCAAGAGACGTAATATGTTGTAGCATTTTGAATAAAGACAAAAGGTAGAAGACGAAGCCATCATTCCTCATTGAGAAACTGAGGCACTGGGAGATGCGGTGACTTGCCCCAGGCTACCCCAAAAGTCTCCGTCTACCGGGGATTGCTGCTCGCACCGCTGGAAGGGCGGCTGGCGCGCAACCGCCTGTTGCTGAGCTTTTACATCCTGTAATGGGCAGAGTCAGCGTGTGGAGCTCAGCCTGGAGCTGAATAGTTTGTTTTTAAATAGAGCTAATCTTCCTGAAATAAATGCAGTCTCCTGTCCCGTTCCTCTCTAAGAAACATATCGATGGATCAATGGAATTTTTCAGCTGTAAACTCTGCCTTTGGATAAAAACAGTCAAAGGGATTGTTTAGAATTTCTGCCTTTTATTTTAAGTCCTGGTTTCATATTCTTTCCAGGAGGGAGAATAGAAACATGACAGTTTGGGAACATGAGCTTTTTTCTCCTCCCAACTCTAGGCTTGCCCTGGGACCAACCTATTTTACATGAGCTCAGTACAACTGTAAAAGGAAGAACTAAGAAAAAGGCCAACAAGCAATAGAGCATAGCAAAAACCCACTGGAAATATTACAGCTCAAAATACCACAGAGCCTCGTTTGTCTGTAATCCTGCTCTCTTTAATGGAACCCCTTGCGTCCAATTCACCTTATATTTTTATTAATCTTTGTGATTTTCCCTAATGATCCTGTTGTAAAGACATCACAGCACATGGCACAAGGACAATGCACGTAAAAAGTTAAGAATGCGTTTAACTACCGGCCATTGATTAGTGTTCTTGATGAGCTTAAATACTACCTGGGAAAGGCTTTCTATCAATTTCAATTGGCTGCAAATGCATTAAGCTTAATGAAAGTCAAGATTTGGGTATATATGAATATTTTTTCTCAGAGGAGGTGCCCTTGCCATGAGAATATGAGCACTTGCTATCCAGCTTCCTGCCCCAGTGGGAAGGGATGGCAAACGGCAATGTGTGTGACCCCCCAGAGCTCCGACCCAATTCCCATTCCACTTAGTTTGCTATAAATCAGGAGGAATACCACTGGCATCTGTGAAATTGCACTGGTCTTGGTAGTTCTTGTGATCCGCAGATGTAGAGGAGATGAAGGATATTATCTGTTGGTAAGGTCTGGGAAAATGTCAATCTAGGGGATCCAGCAGCAGGCTTTGGGGAGGGAGGGCAGCCTGGTTTTCTCCAGGTTGTGGAAGAATTCAGTGGCAGAATCAGGAACCTGAGGCCCAGTCATAGTAAAAAGCTCCACCAGACCTTCCCAGGAGCTCAGGTGGGATGTGTGTAGAGTGTCAGGATGCTCCATGGTAATCACACAGAGCACTGTGTGACGAGCAGAAGGATTTTGTCCTTCCCATGACCATCCTGCTGTGACAGTGAGCTAAGCTACATCCCGCTGAGTGGAAATATATATGAAAAGTTACTGCAGAGTAGGAACGTGCTGCAAACCTGTATGTTAGCCTGCCATGAGGAGGTACCAAGTTCACATAGCCAACCCCCTACTTGCAGTTTAACCACAAGAGCATCATTTCTCAATGTTGTTTTGTTCTTTTGTGAAATTTCTCAGATAGTCACAAGGTCATTCTTTCAAACAGAAAGATGGTATTTTATCTTTCCTAAGATGCAGTTCACCTACAAATATGACAAATATCCTTCTAAAGAAAGCCCATTTTCCCCCCTGTGTCTAAGAGGCACAATTTTACAAGGACTCCAGAGGCTGCAGTGTGTGAATCCACTGTCACCTCTTCCTGGACTGTAGTGTAGTCTTCAGCTTCCAAACTTGTTCTTTTCTGCTCTCCAGACTTATTTAATTTACAGTAGTTTGCATACTGGTTACCACACATATTTTGTTTGGCACAATTTTTTCCAAAACCTTTCCATAAAACTAAAAATATAACACACTGAACAAACCGCTCCATTACCCAAAGAGAAAAACTTATTACTGAAACTCAGGAAAGTGTGTTGCGAGGTATTCATTTTAACTTCAGCTTCTGTCGTAAAATTCTGAAAAACAAAAAAATCTGGAACATGCAATTAAAATAATTGTAGGTGTGCAAATGCCTGCCTCCAAGCAAGGAATTTAATAATACATTAAAACCTTTATTTTTGATTCTAGCAAAATACACAATTATATCCATACAAGCTGCCATTGCATCACTCCTTGGGTTCATGGAGGAAACTTCACCTACTGCTATTTCTACTACATGGCATGGTATTATTACAATTCTTACTTAATTTAACAGAGCAATGTGCTCTCCAGTACACTGAACTGAAAATGACACACACTTTCCTAGTAAGATTGTATTTACTATTGATTTATCTGGCCCTAAAGAGTTCTGGTTAACATTCCAGTGATAATTGACCCTGCTTTATTTAACTTTTGGAAGTGCATCCTCATTCCCAGCAGGACCTTGATGCTAGAAGACAGTGAAACGCTGGTTCAAACAATAAATTTGCAGGAGACTGATTCATACAACATTTATCATTTCTAAGATTTGTAAGAAAAACAGTAGTCTCAGGATAAGATATGATTAATTAGCTCATTAAAGTAACGGAGAATTTTCAGATCTAGATTAGGGAGGCAGTGTCATCTAAGCTTTCCAAGTACCATCTTTGTTATATTGCAAGCTTACAATTAGTGATGCTTTAGCAGGCATCTTTCAAATGAATAGTTACCAGTGCCTACACTGGCAGAGGTATAATTTCATCATATTCCAAAAGATGCAGTGCAAATTAATAGCCTTGTACTATTGTAGTCCATGGAAGGTTCTTCTGCTGCTTCACCAAGATCCCTGTTGTGCCCTAAAGTTTTTTAGGCTCTATCAGTCAGTGCAATGAAAGATAGTGCCTCTGCCTACAAAACTATGCTTTGCCAGAGTGACTCAGATATCTTAAAATATAATTTGAAACGCTCCCATTTCAAAAATATGAGTTGAAAAGATCGCCCAAAACAACAATAAATCTTGTGATGGTAACTCAGTATGCCTGGTCTTTATTATAGAGCTATCACTGGTGTTGGGTATTTACTGCAGAGATGGGACCACGTGCATTGCTGCTGTTACTTAAAGTATGTTAGGAGGATGAAATAGAAAATACAGCATTTACCTGTGGCATTTAAAAAACCTTTATTGTTGAATTGGTTTTTGGGGATGATAGTTCTTGGCACTGTTCTTTCTCTAATCTTCCTTTTTTCAAGAACTGTACGCAGAATAGCCATTTCTGAACACTTGAGCGTCCTAGAGACACGTCACAAGTGAAGTTGCACCCTCAGGGCCTTCAGCTGTAAGCTTTGGCATTGCAGGTGGACGTGTGCGAGGTTCAGAGCAGGCCTAAGAGTCTATTTTTGTAGACTTAGTCTGGAGAGAAGGAGCACGTACAGGCCTTGCTCTGTAAACATGTATGTGAATACAATTAGTTGCACAAATCATCTCACAAGCTTAACCTCTAGTTGTGTGTGTATGGGTTAGTAAGTCAGAAAGCTCCTTCCCGTGGACTTGGCGCAGAGGAGTGTGCTAGGAGACCAGCTCGGGTACCTAAGCCGAGGGAGCAGGTAAGGTTCCAGTAGGTGGCATCCAAGAGTGCCCGTCCCTGGGCAGGGCTGTGTCCCACCAAGGCCTGGGGGCCCTGGAGCTCTCTAGGGGTGCAGCTCCTCATGAGCGGCTCCTGTCCGCAGCCAAAACTGCCCTCCTCACCTTTCCTAAAAACACCTTGGTGTCTTCTGCTGCCGGTGTGCAACAGGTCACCTTCCACATCTTTCTTTAACCTGCCCTGTTGCTACTTGCAAGGTTTTGGAGATGCTGGCTTCCAAATTAGTTAGATTATTCGTTCCTTTAGAAGTGGCCCTAGTAAAGGGTGATGTTTCTGTCAGCGTTGCCTCTGTTTTGTATCCAGGCAGCTCTGGGCAAAAGTGTGATTTTCTTTCTGCTGTGCCCTCCCACACAGGTGGAACTGCATCTGGATGAGTTTGAAACAGCTGCACTAATAACAAAGAGGACTTTACCCTCTATATGGCTACATTAGCCCCCGGCCCTTAAGCACCGCAGAAGTCTAGACCTTGACTCCCAACAGAAGGATTAGACGTATGACTTCTTTTGTATGTAGTATATTTATTTATAGATCTGCTTTTTTCACAGATGGAGGATCACCCCTTTCTTTGGAGGCTGTGGAGCATTTGGCCCTGCTTGAGTGAAATCTAAAAATTGCAGATATCTTAGTCAAGATACTTTTTGCTCAATGCTGTTGACATACAAAACTGCAATGTGTTGCTTTGCCAGAGAGGCAGAGGAGGTAGATGACAACTGAACGACACTTGGGATTATCCCGTGGCTCCGCCGTTGCCCCGAGGAGCGTGATTCCGCTTCCGGCGGCGATGCCCTACTTCATGACGCCGTGCTTACTTGGCTAATCCCAGAAGTGGCAGCCGTAAATACTGATAATTAACACTGACAGTTAATACTTACAGTGTGAAAAATGATTCCTTCTGCCTCCCTCTTGAAGCGATCCAGTAATTATCATGATCCCTATTTTGCGTAATCACAGTATGTGCCACTCATTCACCCTCCTAACCAACAGTAATCTTCAGCAGTGGTAATGCACGCTGGGTTGCGTACGTGCCCAGATCAGCCAGCTGTCAACGTGCCAAGTAGGAGCTTGCGCGTGGCAGTACTGAGGTACTGTTAGTTAAAACACAAAACTGATCTGAGAGGTGGGACAAAGCAAGGGCAGAGCCCCCGTTCAGGCTTGCTGCTGTCCTTCTGCATGTGCAGCAACATAACGCACGTTAGTGGGCCAAGAAACTGCCGTAAGATGTCTCTACCCCATCGGGCTGCTCCTTCCCATTCATTCCCGCTTTTATGGCTCGTTGCCGTCAACGTGGCCACAGCGCAGCCCACATTGCCAAAAATGATGCCGCTTGGAAATTGCCCTTGTTTGCAGGGGAGGGAGCAGGAACAACTGACAGTGGCTCTGCCACTGGACCTGATGCGTCATGCAGCTATACCCAAAGTTTCTGCCTCTCGTGTCTTATCCTCACCTTAAAGTTCAGTAAGAGGTGGGTCAGGCGGTGAGGAAGGGTTAACGTGAAAAAGCAAAGAGCGGCATTGCTCCCAGGAGCATACCAGAGGTGACAGGACAGCCCCGCTGCAACTCCTTCAAATATTGGCAAGATGAACTTTTTAAATGCAGATTATGTAATGTGTTTGGGGACTATTTAAAGTAAATGTTATTGACAGCCGTTACATCTGATAGTATTAGTAAGTATTTAGTGAATTTTTTCAAAGGTGAAGTATTGACAGGAAAGACTGTAACACCTACTTCTGGGCCATTACAATTTATCTTCTAAATCAGGCTGGGTTTATGGTTCACTGACATGTTTCACCCTATTCCCTACTAAAGGGTGGTTAATGACGATGCGTTGGCTACACATGATACTAGAGTGTGTGTGACACAGCACATCTATGACGCAAAGGCCTTGCAGGGAAGTGCTCCTCTGAGGAAAGCTGTTTGYAGCAGCTCTTTGCAGGACTGGGTCTTAATAGCTACATAATAGAATAAAACGTTGAATTCGGCCTCTCAGAGTGATGTCTAAACTTGCGAATGGGTCAAATTCTGGTAAATCTTGGGTGAAATACAAACCCCGGCATTACAGACTTCCATGTAATAAATTGGGGGCAAGAGCTATGGTGGTTGTAAGTGGCCTGGCTCTACTGACTGCAGTGGGGAAGCACAGGTTGGTACTTGCTGTTTCTGGGCAATGCAGAGCTTTCTCCTCAAAGGCACCACTTTCAATTCAGCCGTAGATTAGTCATGAATGGAGGTCATTTTAGGGTTATTTGAGTGTGTGGGTGAAACCAGTTGGTTACAAACAACGAAGTCACAAATAGCATTCACCTCTACAGGGGTTCTCATACACAGCCTTGTTGGAAATGTTTTTGGAAGTAAGAGAAAATAAGGACACAGCACTGCCCAAAATAGCCCTGGTCTGTAAATAACCTAAGCTTCGTGTCCTGATCCGTGCTGGTCATATCCTGTCACCAATACTGTTCTGAGGTTTTGTTCCTTTTGCAGTTTTTGTTATTGAAATTAAAAACAATTAATATGCACCTAAATTCATCTGTCTCCTGCTGAAAGGTATTTTATTCTTCTTTGTCCAGAAAATTGTCTAGAATTGGGATTTCGTGCCCCCTTCCCAATTCCCAACTACTCCAGAAGCAAACAGATGTGGATTCACTCRCCCATAGTCAAGCCCCACCTTTCTAATGTGAACTCAGTAGACTTTCACACACATATAATTGCCCAGGTTTGAACAACAGAGTGAGGTTTTGCCATGAAAACAACATTTCATTCCCAAGGTACAGATGTGTATTGCCATTTCTTTTAACTTCTGACCACCAATTCTAGAGACCTTTTCTGGAAGCAGCCAGCAGAGAGGCTGAGTTATGTCTAGGCCTGTCTCTTGTTCTTTCAGCATTGAGCTACCTTTTCAGAGCCATCTTTTAAATTGCCAGATATCTCCCATTAATCCTGATCCTGCCCTCCATTCCTGGAGCATGACTGAGTTGTTCAATAGTAAGGGCTGTTCTATTTCCACTGAAAGCCAGTCTACTGTCAGGATGCAGTGCTGCTTTGGATAGCGAGACCGTTTTCTCCTCTTTTTGTTTGCACTAGATTTTCCGCACCCCCAGCGAGTACCATTCAGTCCCTCAGTTAACATTTACACTGCAATCAGCATCCTGCGCCCTGTTCTATTTTCTGCAGACATGTAAATAGAAGCCTTTTGTAAACTTCGTTTAACGATAGTGCTGTATTATGGGTTGTCTAAAACAGTGTCAAGGGATCCTGTTTCCTTTTAACTTCACCGTTTGGCTAAGGTATAATCTACAGTACGTCAACACAACACATCTCTCTATTGAGTGTAGAGGTGAGATACAAAGCTTTCAAAGCAGGCAGATTCTTTTGCTGTTTCTTGGTTTCCTCAAGCACTTTGTACATGAAAGATTGTTTCCCTATCTCTTGGAAAAGCTTTTGGATGAAGTTAACYCCAGTGTAGAGGGTCAGCCTAATGGCCTCTGCACTACTTAAGTCCTACTTAGAGGCTATTCTCAGAGCTTAAATTGGATTTGTATGGTGCACAAGGTGCATTTCCCTCCATGAACAGGTAAAAATGAAAGGTATTATAATTTATACTTAGTAATGATTTCAGTTCCTGACTGGATCTATTTTACATGGCTTTGTGTTGGGGGAATTCTTAAGAAGCAAGTCACTAACTGCATACAGCTTTCTGAAGCTCTCCAGCAAACATGGAGAAACTGGGCCTGGCTGAAGAGGAGCCGGTCATCCCTGCTGCTGCTGCCATGCTTCGTCACACGGAAGCACTTGCGTTATCACAGGTGCTGATAGCAAACAGGGAGCAGCAGGAACAGGGCTTGCCACCAAAGGCCCAGATCCCATGCAGCTGGTCTAGGGGAGTGCAGCCTCAGCCCCTCACCAGGCTCCCTTGGGGGTGACACACACCCTGGGGGACTTGACAGTGAGAAACCTCATTTTCCAGCAAAATTCAGGGAAGCAACTGCAGCTGCTGTCTGAACACTTCTGAAAGAGAAATGGTGGTGGTTTCTCACATTGTGTTTTCTCTTTCAACCCCTGCAAGGGAGTTACACAGCTCTATGTCCAGCTAGAAGAAATTTAGAAGAAATCTATTGGGAATTGATGATTAAACTATCTCAATCTACAACAAGTGTGATACTGAAGGAATAGTCTCAAATGTCTATTTCTTATTTTCCTTCTTGAAAATTCCAAGTAGGGCTATTAATTGTTTGACATCAGGGCAAAATAAATCCAAAATGCTACTCTGATGTGAGTCTGTGGACATCATTGGTTAGGTACAGGTATATATGGGAGAATCATGCCCCAAATGAACACCAGAGGGACCTAATAAGTAATTTCTCCATCTTGGTTTTCTCCAGCCAGCTTTGCGGTCAGCTGGGGCAGGTTGCCTGACTGCTGGCCATAGAGTACCTATGTTTCAGCTAAGAATATGGTCCTTCTGTTACCAATTAGGTCAGCCTGGCACTTGTCAAGTCCTAAATTCAGGTTGTCATTTTGGACATTTATAAATGGAAACAAAGCTGTGTTTCTCCATCATGCTTCTAAATAAGTTCAAAAACAATGCTAAGTCCATTTTAAGCATCGGGTCCACCCAGCAATCTTATTTCCCTTTTTGGTAAATTGATCTTTCTGTTATAATGTGCAGCCTCAGAAGTTTCAATGATAGAAAATCACTTTCCTTTCCCACCTTGGGATCTGTGAAGCTAACCTTGCTTGACCATCTAGTTCAGGAAGTTCATTTGAATGTACTCTTATAGTAGAGGTTGGATAAGGGACAGTTGCGTTGTAAGTGGTATGAGTTATTTCTCAATATATCTGAGGTTCAGTTCAAGTGTGAGCTATGGAATTAGGAGCCTCATCTCTGAAAGGATGCATGCTGCTGTGGGCCATCTCAAATCATCTCTGTCTCAGTGTGGTGAAGAATTTGTAAGATCAAATTCCAATACTGATTTGTTGGTGCTGGCAAATCCTTTTCTAAGAATTCAGAGTCTGAGGCTGAGTACATTATAGGCCCCAAATAAAATTATAGAGACGGGTAGTTAGCGCATCTGGGGAGGTACTCAACTCTTTGAAGGATCTCATCCTTGGTGTGTGCTTCTGATCGTATCTACGGTCTTTAGAGTCTTATGTGTTCATGATAATATACAAAAGCTTGGCTCATAGGAGCAAGCAGGAAAGGTTTGCAGAAGCAGCATCTGGCACTGGTAAAATACAGAACGTGTTTAGCGAATGTCAGTTTTCTTTCTGTAGTTCAAGTACTTGGGTGTCATTTCTGTCTCATCCGCTCAGCTTATGAATGACACATGAGGGGTGTCTCTTTCCAGTAAATCACAGCAGTGGTTGCAGTATGTACAAGCCTGCTCAGATACTGGTGGGAACCAAGCCATGGGGGAGTGGAGATCCACACTGACTAATTTGCTGGGAGTGAGCCCCACCCTCAGCTGGAATCCCTGTTAATGTAGTAATCATCCAGAACTGGGAGTGTTAATGGCAAAAAAAGCCCTGGGAGAACAAGCGCTACAGGAGGAGGTGAAAGATGTGGGCAGATTAAAAAATAGAGCACCAAATTCTTGGCTAGAGTAAATAAATAAAGCTCTTTTGAAGCTACTGGCGAGACACCAGGTAACCTGACCCAAAATTTGTACAGGTGGGTGAGCCCTTGCAGGACAAACCTCCATATGTTTGTCATTACTTTAAGATATCTCACAGCTGCTCAACCCTTGCTCTTCCACAACCTTCCTCTTCCGTTGTCATACGGAAAAGGCAGCAACAGGCAGACGGCTTCTCCTCTGAGATGGTAGTGTCACAATATGGCAGCTTTGGATGAGGAAGGTCCCATCTCCTTTTCCTCGCAGGTTTTTCTAACACAGCCCAGGTCACTGGCATGCAGCAAAGCCCCACGAAGGGTGGTGCTGGCACGGCCGAGGGCAAGAGGAGCTGCTGTGGGAATGGGCAGTGGGAGTCGAGGGACTCTGCACTCTGCTCCTGCAGCTGCACAGGCAGGGAGGAGCCCCTGCACGAGGCACTGTGTGAAGGGATGTTTGAAAGTTGGCCTGACATGCAAAGAAACGTCTTTCAGTACATCCATCCACCTTGCAGCATTCCTTAAAGCTATTAAAAAGACAGTCCTCCAGTAATAAAAATGAAAACAAGTAAACCACAAATCAATGTAATATTTGACTTGGCTTTGGGAGCCATTTCTCTGAAAATGTTTAAGGCTTTTATGAGTAACGTGGTGTTTAGCTTTCTGCTAATGTAACAGCTGAAGAAAAATGCGTTTTGCTCTCGACTTGCTTATTAGTCAATGGAAACTATAACCACAAACAGTACAACTCCATTTAACCACTGTATTAAATATTAAACCCGAAACTGTCATTACCAATTATTTTCAATAGGGCATAATGGTTTGAGGGTTAAGTAATACGGACTAGGAGCCAATGGATCAGTCTAATCAAATGAAAGTATTCCTAATGGGATAGTGCTGTATGGGAAGGTGCAGTGATGCTGAACCTTGGTTTCTAACACTGGGATGATTTGATGTCAAGCATTTTCCTGCTTTTTGTTCCTTCGTGGCTAACTAACTTTAGTGCTGTTGATGAGGAAGGCGATTCAGGGAGGCAGAGAGACCAAAAGCCTGGAAACTTTTAGGTTTAGCACGTATATCTTCTGACAGGACTGATGGCCACCATATCACCCCATTCACTCTGCAAAACGCTTGTTGAGCAAGATTAGAATTTCTCTACCTAAAGAGACATAATCAGATTGAAACAAACCCTGTGGTGCCTGTACTTAGGAGGAAAAGGCTGAACGCCCTGTTTGAAGGTTGTGGATAAAAAGAAGCTATTAGTAGTTAGAGGTGCTCCTGTACAACAATTTATATTTAAAAATAAAAACTTATAAATATGTATTTAATAAAATCTTGCTCACATTAGAAAAATCCAGTGGTGACGGTCAGACACAGTAGGCTGCATCTTTATGGCCTGGTTAGCAATCTGCTGGGGGAAGATTTTCAAGTGTTCTGTATCTACAAGTGTAAGTAAAACATTTAGCGTCCAACTCCATCCATGGCAGCAGGAGGCCATGCAGAGACCCGCGTTCTGCTGCAAACCCTGCGGCTCTGGACCTGCTCCTGTATTCTGCAAAGCCCTTCGACGTGCTGAAGTTCTCTTCCAATTCAAGCAGAAATTAGCTTCCGTACTGGGCCTGGCCTCGAGGCAGCCAGCAGAGCATGGCTTCTTTCGTAGGCTGATGGATCTTGGACGCTGGGGTTTCTTGGTCATCCACTGAGCGCTGCCAGGCAGCGGGCAGGGAGGGCCCTGCTGAGCCAGCGCAGCCGGAGCCTGCTTGTGATTTGTCTGGAGCTCAGTGCGTGCAGCAAGTGTCTGTGAAATACGTTAGGTTCTCATCTGCCTCTTCTAGYGAAACCAGGTTTTGTCAGAAAGATTCCTGACCAGGGCTAGCCTTATTGTTCTCATGGTTCAGCTGAGGTCAGTAATGCATGTAATCAGTACCAGGGTGTGGATGCATCTGGCAAGTAATGGCAATACCCCAGCCTGTGAAGATTTTCCTCTGAATGACAGTGCTATAATTAAGTCTCCAAATTCAGGACTCTGAGCCAGAATTGAAGTTCGGGAACTTCATAGAGGTAGGGGCCAGCTGTGAAGCTCATCTAGGGATGTGGATTGCAATTTCCCAAAGCCCTGGGGCGGTTTGGTTCTGGGGGAAGATGCTCGGGAACTGTAGAAAGAGATTGAGCAAAGATAGCAAGTTCTCTCTCACAGCGCTAGACTGAGTAAACAGGTTTGCAATAATCAGCTGTTGACAGATGGCAGCAAAACACCTGTGAGTGACTAAACTTTTCAGCCACTTAGTCAGAGCTCCAGGAAAACTTGGTGCTGATTCTCAGAAATGAGAAGATCTTCTAACACGTACTGTATCTCTTGCTGCTTTCTTCTTTAGCCACAATAAAATGCCTATGGATGAAGCTCATGGAGGTTCATCGAATTTATTTGGCACTGGTTTAAGCCTACTTTTAAAATATGTCAGATGTAACACTAATCTTGGTGCAACCGCACTGTAATTAGTGTTTGGCTCACCACACTTTAGTAAATGCACCTGACTCAGCTATTTCACAGTTAGCTATCATTATGCTTTGAAGCTGTATTTACCATCTGCAGCTGAAATATTTGCCTAAAAGTATCCCATAGACAATAAGGCATTGGCCCCATTGTGTTGCTTATGCTTTGTTTATATAATGACCCAAATGCATACCCAAAAAATGACCATTCACTTACAAGTGTTAGAGCCTCATACGTTGTGGGATATGATTCTTGACTTTCTGAAGGGATGGCTTCACAAAGCAACAAAGAGGAGTTCCTAATTGGACCTTTTGATAAATTACAGGCTCCCATTACAGAGCCATTTTAAATTCTGTATAGCGGGAGGGTTTTGCTCAATCGCATGAGAACAAGATGAGTGTAGGGTAGACAAAATAACCGCGATATGCTTCACAGAGGGATCTGCATCAAAGCTTGGCTGATCTCCAGACTAGACCCTCTGGGCTAGTGCTGGGCATCATGTGGAGGTGCAAGGTTCAGACTGTCATACTTTTGGTGGTGCGCACAAACCCCAGTGTAAAGGGGACCTCAGGTCTGCGCCCCAAAGGACATCATGGAGCTTCACATCTGGTCTCTCCTGCAGACGGCCAGAAACCAGTGCACAACCAGCACAGAGTCATCAACCTTCAAGAGTTCATCTCCAGTCTTGCATTATTTGCTTAAAGTTCTAGTATGTGGATTCCAATGGTGAGGAAAGTATCTCAATTTTCACGTAGAAAGAGAGTTTTTAGTTCTTATGGTTATGGAGAAGAGTGTGAAAACATGAACTTTAAAGGCTCAAAACCCAGAAGGCATTTAGTTGCGATTTATGTGTGTGACTCCTGCTTTATGGTTTTTCAATGCTGAGGGTTAGCAACACAGCCAGCTTTGTTTTATGAGGTAAAGTGGAGCTGGAACACTTCAGATAATGGAAAGTCCCTGGTAACACCGATACAGCTGGCTCCTGACCTGCTCCCTGGTGCAGCTGTTTGCAAAAGGGCTCTTATCTCGGGTGCAGCACCTCGTGCGTGCCCCAGTCCAGCTTGAAGCTGGAGTTGTAGAGTGTGTGGACAGTGTGGTGTCTGTGCATACAAGCCCCTTGCAAACGGGGATAGAGGCGTACCAGGTGTTGCACCGAAAGCGTGGGGCTGGCAGAGGTGAGTGCAGGCCATGGGCAGCCCACCGCCTCCGTGCAGGGCCGCTTGGGTGTTTTGCACACAAGGCGGCTCAGGGTGCCTGTACTTGTATTGGCCTATGTCTGCAAACCAGATCATCTGGCCCTGGATAATATGCTGATCACATGTTGATGACTGTATGGAGGAAAAAAAAAATCACGCTTTTTCTATAGAGGTCAGATATTTTGACTGGGCATCATTTATCCCCTAATCTGTGGATCTGGGCTGCAGGCTTGGAAAGTGCTTTACTCACTGGCAGAGCCCTCTGCAGATGTGTCTACTCATCTGCTGGAGTTTACAAGAAAATATGACCCTTGTGCATAGATCCTTGGACTGAGTGGGGCTGAATTTCATTCGCTGCGTGCACAGAGAGATGATGGACACGTGATTTTCAGGGCCAGATTAGCCCTTCAGCGTGTAGTTTTGCCACATTGCACATACTTGACACATATTTGGAGGACAAACTGTAGATCCGCTTTTCCTTTATTATGTTTTCAAGAGCTTGAAGATCCATACTGGCACCTATAGGGTCTTTTTTCTTATTTCCACTTTAGTAGTGTAAATTTCAGACATTCAGAAATCATGAGATTTGCTTGAAAATAGTGAGGGTCTGTCTGGATAGATTAGGAATTTCTGGTGTTTAACTTCCCAGCCACTAGGTTGGATGTGTTTCACGTTGTAAATCTTTGTTCTACAATGATGGGGCCAACAATGATATTTCTTGTTGCTGCTGTCGGTACTTGTGTTTGCTTTAGACTTTAAAGGCCTTTATCCTCCTTTCCCTCCCCGAAACTCATATGCATGTAAACTAGAAATGCATGCTCTTACCCAGTGGTTGTCTTGTGTATGAGGTAGTTTACTCCTCTCTTGCTGCACAGCGTAACCCACCATCCAGTCAGAGCCTGAGTGTGCTCTTAGCTACCTGTTCACGTATTCCTACTGCACGCTAATTTTTCGGCTGTGATTTCTTCCTGCCACTATATGAGCCCGTCTGTGTATTTATTAGCAGCAGGATACAGGTATTGCGTGGTGCATGGGAAACCAGTTTTGAGCAGTCCATCTTTTGTACCCCGGGTGCTCAACTTCATTCCTAATCTGTGCTCAGGCGTATACAGCTACTTCAGGGAAAAGGCACAGCTTTCACTGAGCAGGAAACCTGCCCTATAGCTTTAAAATGTAGGTTAAAAGATGCAGTCAAATGCTTTGTTCTTGCAAATAAGAGTGAGATTACAATGTTTAAAATAAACTTAATTAAGACAATACTCAAATATACATAGGGTTTGATTTTTCATGTAGAAGAATTAAGCCAAATTATAACATTTCTTTGCAGTTATATCAATGACAGCATAGGTATAAAACTCAAGAGAATTATATCTTTAATATCTACTTTCACTTGGTGAAAAAGATCAATTTATTTGAATTGGTACATTTGCTTTATTTGAAACTTTAAATACTTCACATTTCCAGGAAACTCTAAAGCAGCATTTTACTGGGCTTTCTCTTTTCAACCGCCAGGGAGACCATCTCTTACTAATTCAATAAAATGAGAGTTCTTTTTTATTATTATTTATTTTAATACCGACGATAGCTATGACATCTGTGAAAGGAGCTGCTGTGTTATTAAACTTCTTAATAAAAATGTAGCTCCCTCTTCTGCTGACCCAGATAATTAGTTGTTGATGTTTTAAGGAAAAGAATTTACAAATATGTGTTCAAAACTGCAGCTAATTTCTTTTCGTTTTCTCTTGTTGCACAGATTTGTGAATATCTGACCAAAACTCCTTACATGTTTCTGTGCTCAGAATTAATGCTAGCGGCATTAACTGGGTGAATGTTTCTTAAACATGAACGGTTTGCGCTTTCTAAGCATACTAATGTTATGCTCCAAAATAAAAATGCGCTCTAATTATGATGCTGCAATAACTGCATAGTATTATTAAGTTTACATTTATGTCTAAATTATGTTCCGTTCTGCTATGCAGGGAGAGAGAGTGTAGTTGTTTCTTTCCTCGGGCTTTAATGTAATAGTCCAAGCATCATTCAAAGGTGCTAATACATCTTGCAGTGTGGCTTTAGAGATGCCCCTTCTCTTTAAATTGCTCAATCTTATCAGAGTCATTAGTGAATTCAGAGTAAGCAATCAGAAGCAAAAGCCACTCTGCTACAAAGTCCCCAAGCTTCCCTTATTAGATTATGCTTTAAATTACTCAAGACACAAAAAAAAAAAAAAAAAAAAAAAAAAAAAAAAAAAAAAAAAAAAAAAAAAAAAAAAAAAAAAAAAGGAAAAAACCCCACTAATTACCAGCAATAAACAGTCTTAGCTGTAAACTTCGGATTTCAGGTAAATTTGCATGCTTTCACCTGTTCAGAATCTGTCCTTATTATAAACCTCATTATAAAATGAGCAAGCTACAGCCTCTGAAGAAATCGCTGTACTAAATGAGCTTTGCATTCACAAGATGAGTTCCCACATGTGTGAAAATGTTAATATTCCCGTGACTGAATTCAATGACAATGAATCTACAGTGGAAAATCATTCTGCATCAAGCAAAGACAGGCATAACTGTGCTGGGCTGTTCTTGGCAGACAGGACATTTTGTATCTCAAGTTAGGAAAGGAAAATAATTGCAGCTGAGTGTCAGTGTGCACTAACTGGGCATTAAGGGCTAGATCCCGAGGCTATTTTATTCTGCTTGTTGCTACACCTGATTGAAAAATGTTGCTTGAGAGTAAACAGAATGAGAAACCTACTTGAAGAAGACTCTAAGATCCAGGATAGATACCCTTTTAACCCTGAGTCACATCAGGCATGTTTATAAGATCTTTTGTAACCAGATGTGAACAAACTCCTTCCAGTCTTGCTGCCTTTGGGACTGAAACCAGCTGTAAGATAAAGACAACACACCCGCAGTGCGACCCCATGTCTATGCACATGTTGGAACTGTTACTCCGTAGAGCAGCCTTAGAGTTGTTTCTGTCGCACGTTTCAGGTAAACGTGAAACCCTAATACTATGCAGGCGATTAGAAAGTTGAGTGCAACTYGGAGTCTGTCCTGACTGTCTGCTACAGACAGAGAGTTGCAGAATGTAAGAATTGTGTTGGACACCATGTTAGGAAAAATTGGTTTCTGCATTTGGAAGCAAAGGAGAAGTTGTGGAGCTGTTAGTACTAAATCTTGAGTGCTGTTCCATTTGAGAGTATGATCAGTTAGCTATAAATTCACAACAGACTTAATGCCTCTTAAATATAGGACTTGCCAAACTGATTCAGAAGCTGAATGACACCAACCTTGAAATATGTGAATGCAATTGTAATTCTTTTGCAAAAGGGCTAGAGGAAGAGAGGTAGGTCTGAAATGAGAGGGTTTTTTCGTCTATGGGCACCTTTCCTTCCCATCCAAAATAGTATGGGTGGGAATTACCATATGCCGAATTTAGGAAACCCAAAACCATACAACCCCATGCTACTTTTTATGAGATGAAGCCCCCTGCTGCCCCAGAGGATAAGTCTCCAGCATCAGTTTGGCAGATCTAGTTGAGTTCAGTTTGGGGGTCCAGCACGTATCTCCCTACATTAAGGGAATTAGACTGACCTAACTTACAGGAAAAGAAATCTAAGAGTTGATACAACTCCTGTGAGCGTATCCACTTTGTTGTATCTACTGCCTGAGAAAAATAACCCTACAAAATATCATTTATGCTGAAAGAATGCTTTTAATTGTTTGTGAGTCAAGTAGTTCAGTGCTCTGGCGTATAATTTTGTTGTTGGTCCTTTAAGTCCAACAGGTATGTGTGTTTTGAAGTTCTGAATGTGCGTTGTAGGAGCATGTTCCTTAGCTTTCAAGTTTTGTGCTGCTGCTTCTCAGGCATTTTATGCAATCAGTTGATGAACTATCTTACAGAATTAATCACATACTTTCTTTTCTCATGGGTCACCAATCAACTTTGAAGGCTGGGCTTTAAGATGTGCATCAGTCATACTACTACTTGATTTAAAGAATTAAGTAGGCTGTTCTTTTCTGATAGAGGACAAGAAAATGGATATATTTTCAGTAGCTCCATCATTTGGTACCTTGCTTGTCAGGAGAAATGTTTTGGACTTATTGTGGCTGTCAGGTGGGAGATGTGTCAGGTTGTGACATGCAGCAGTCATGGATGAGGAGATCTAGAGTTCCTGGTTCTTGGCTCCTCTCTGTTGCCCCTTCCCATAAATTGCCAATTATTTTGAGAAAGAATCCTTTTCCCTCCATCTCTCTCTGAAGAAGTGCTAGGTGAGCTGGGGGCACCCAGTGGATGTGATGGCTGGATAGCATGCAGAGTAGTGGTATCAAATGCCGAGTGCCTGAACTGAGATACACCAAGCCTTCTTGATGTGTTGATGCAATGCATTCATGTTTCACATGACCTACTTTAAAAAAAAAAAATGCAGCCACTTTGAGCCATAAAAATGTCAGAGTCTAATTGTGAAGGGGGCTGAACAAGCTATCATAAGATAAAAGCAAATGAAATGATGTCTCACAAATTCTTGAAATCTACTGTGAAAACAAGCGAGAACTTGAGCCTGAGCCAAGGTGTCTCTGAAACAGTGCTGCATGTCAAGAGGACACTGAAATCCATAGGCTTCCAGCTGCTTTTGCTTGGTCTTAGGTGCACGGACATTTGTTAAGGTAAATCAGGACCTGGATAAACCAGCAGAGGTAAACCTGGAGCTAATGTGTTGTGCCAGCATATGAGGAAAGATCCTGGTATTTCTATTGCTCATCTTATAAAAGATGGCACGGGATTATATTTAACTGTAAAAGCACAATGCTTTGAAGTGCAAATATGGATAGCATATTACACTCAATGATCCAAATGTTCGTATCATGTTGGTCAGAGTGATCCTTTTTGTGACATTTCACAAGGGGATAAAATAGGAGGAGGGAAAACTTCACAGGGTAAAATTGAAGCATGTTCAGCAAGCAATATGGGCTCAAAACAAAGCAGCAGTGCTAAAGGGAGCTCTAGCTATGTTCAGGTAACTATTTGGTTAAAATAAGCACACCATCTACTGGCACACATCTTAGGTGCAGCCCTGTTCATAATTGAATAGAACTGGTCAAGTTGTTGGTCTGCCCAAGACTTTCAGTTTGCACCTTGTAACAGCTGGTGTGTGTTAGTTGTTGCAGCTGAGATCACTTAAAAGTGCATTTGGGTTTTTTGCTGAACGTTCTGTTTTTATTATTCTACCTCTCCTCTTTGGTTTACTATCACTGATTCGCTGCTATAAATCCAGAACTATTCATTTTGACCAGGTTTGCTGCAATTCTTAAATGACCTGCTTTGCTGCAACTTCTGTTGTGTTAGATCTCAGTCCAGCATGGAGCTCTTGGAGGGTGAAGTGCTCTTTATGTCCGCAGGGGTCTGCCTGCAGGAGGAGAAGCAGTTTCTTCTTGCAGGATTTCCCGAGACAGCCTGTGAAATTAGTGTCCCATTTCCTACATCTCTTAATGGGCCCAGTTCACTCGGGTACCTGTCGACCACTCGCAGACATTCAGAGCAACCTGCCCACTATTTGGCATCTTACATTTCTGCTTTGTTTGGATTTCTGAGGCTGAATTGGGCTCATGGAGAGCTTTTGATGAGACAGCTTCCTTGAGGAAGGAGGCTGGAAGTAGGTCACTGCTGTTATCTGCTTCATTCTCATTACCCGAGCAGTGAGAAGGACGGGAACAAGCGTGGGAGGGCGGCTCTCGGGGAGCCGGGGTATAAATGCCCTATGCAGCTGGACCACCATTCCCCGCTCCCCATTGAGAGAACATCCTGTAGGAGAAGGCACCATCTCCCCCTTTTCAGAGCCAGCTGAAAGGTTTTCAGGTAACGCAGGCAAAATAAATAGGAAAGTTTTGAGAGGGAAGGCTGCCCCCTCCCTGCAGACACCCACCCCACAGCCCATGGTGAGAAGCAGGGCAGTGGTCACCCAGCTGTGCTGTTCTGGAACACCATTTCATCTGTGCTGAAAGCTGACACTGCCCCGTATCGCTACCCAGATACTGCCAAATTATAATGGCTTTTCTCCTGCAGCCAAGCATCTGATGGGGTGTTTCAGCTCCTGCTTTTTGTTCAGTGCTATCTTTCTTCTTTGCATGCTCCCAACAGTAGTGCTTTGCTGTCCTCTACAGCGCAGAGAAGCTTTCTCTTTGCTTTCCCCCTCTTCTACTGAATTTAGTAATCTCCTCTTTGCAGCCTGTTCGAGTCCCTGGAGGCTTCTCATAGTCATTGACTTCTGCATTCGTGTCTTTTTGAGTTATGCCCTCTCACCAGTAATTTTGTGACTTTATTGGATTCCTTCAACCTCATTCAGGACATTTCATTGGCTACCCAGACAGATAGGTGTGCTCTGGATCCAGGCTTTTATTGGCTAACTAAGGTATGGATGATCCAGTTATTTCAGGCTACTTACTTCTTTGTAAGTTTTAAGCAGGTCTTCTCATATCCTGGCCAGCAATCTCACCATTTCTTGCTGCTTTAACACAACCCCTCACTTAAGTCAAAGGAACATGAATTCCCTTTGGGCCCAGCCCTCTGTGGCAAAGGCTACCTGTACCCTGACTGGTGCAAAGTTTGTCATTCAGATCGTCTCTACTTGCATTTTGTAAGCAAACCGGACAGTACAAACCTCCATCTATCAATTTTACATGCTATGTCAGATAATGTCTTCCACAGCCCCACTACGTTGAACTGGAGTGAATGTGTCCTGAAACAATCCATATTACAGAGATAATTGCTTTGTTATATAAATATTATACCCATCAGGCATCTCCCTATCCCTGTAAAGGTAAGGTTAGCAAGACTTGAGATTGCTGGAGCCATTAATCAGTCCATTCCGGTTCTTTCCCCTTTTGAAATTGAGTGGGATGGTTAGAGGTCATTTATCAGTCTGTCCCAGACTGTACTTATGAATAATAAATGGTCACTAAACTTGGAGTTACGGCTCACCGAGAGCGAGACCTTTTGGTTTCATTGAATGAAACCACAATTGATTTCAAGGGTGGCAGGATCAGACCCTTAACGCAATTTTGATTCACATGTGAACTGTAATCTGATAATCAAAAAAAAATCTTGTTAACATTATTCCAGCATCATTTAAGCAGGAAAATAGCTTCAGAGGGATGGTGATTGGGTGCTGAGAATGGGTATGAGATGGAATAAGTTGAAAATGAGTTGGGAGAGAGAGAGGAGGAAGTTGCGGAAAATGAAAAATGTGTTATGATTATATTTCACAGACAGACATTTTTAACCCCTTCGTAGGGAAGTTTTTTTTCAGAGAAAAGTTGTAAACAGTTCAGAGCAGTTCTGAACTAAGCTATGGGTGTTACAAATGGATTTGAGCTTAAAATGACATTTAGCACTGTCTGTGTCCCGCACTGGGTTGTATGGAGAGCACACAGCCCATCTCCTGATACGCATGACTCGTATTAGTCTGATTTTCCTGAGACGTAAACTCGCAAGGTCAGCCAGAGGCAAGCCCGGAGCCAAGGCCTAGCTTATATTGCAACTCTATAATTTTTCAGCATTGCCAGCTGTGGTGATCTTATCGGGTATCTGTGAATATTTGGTGTTTTTCTTAGTACTTTTATTTCTGGAAATATGTGAAAATGCAATAGTCTCTCCTTTCATTTATAAAATAAAGTTCTTAGACCTTGTGGTTGCAGAGAGAGATTTCAGATTGTGGTTAGGGTGAACACTAAGGGCTTTTACAGAAGCAATCAATGAGAATGCAGAAATAAATGTCAAATACCTTTCTTTTTGCTTATTATTATCTAAGGCTTTTGAAAATTTGTTTGGCAATACCAGTTACCTAAGTTTTGATTTACGTTTAGACTTTGTGCTTAGAACTGGCATCGTCTAGCAGTCAAGGACTAGTAGACATCATAACTCAGCCTTTTGTGAACCAAAATTGTACATGTCAAGAGATACCGTGTGCATCTGCTGAATTCTGCTTGGGTCATGTATTGCAGGGTCATCTGCTGAACGGCTGCTAATTCTGTGGGACATAAACACCTGAAAAGGACAGAAAAGCCTTTGGTAGGGACAGTTCTCCTCTGGAGGGAGGCATTATATAGCCCCTCAGCAGCCCCAGCGCTGCCCGCGGTTGTGGGCTCCCCACTGAATCTGAAGAAACTCGAAGTTACTGTCATCAGCTTCAGGCAGAGAAGGGCCCTGTGGGAGGTGCGTGCATGGCACTAAGTTGGTGATAACAGGGACTCGGATGACAGAATATCCCAGAGGCCCATCTGCTTTTTTCTTAATATATTTTCTGGCAGGCCTAGTCATCATTCACTCTCTAATACAGGCCTCGAAATATTGACAGGATTCCTGTTTATAAACATACTCAAATCCATTTGTTACTGGGTCCAGCCTCGCCACTTTCAGAGCTATTGCCATGTGATGCGCACACTGTGTTTTGGCTCAAAACAGAAATAGCCTGATGAAATTTCTTCCTAAAAGGAAAGTTATTGCACATGTACGTTAGTTATTTTTCATTGCCTCAAGGGGAACCACAAACGGGTGTTGTTTCTAATTAATTGCTGGGTTATGTAAAGAGTGCTCCATATAGCAAAATGGAGCGGGATGCTTGGCACAGCAGTCAGGTTTTCTACCCTTACGTTGCTGAGCTTTCCCCACTTTTCTCCCAGTCTCAAGTAGCTGTTCTTRTCCCAGTGAGTCCTGGTTCCAATGGATTGTTGTATTTCTTTAGAGTGCTGATGTTTATAAACAGACATTTATTTCCACAACATTAGCCTTTCAACACCTCACTAGAGGATGAGGTTGGAGACTTCTCCTGAAAGAATGAGAGAGAGAAACTTACTGGTGTTTGCATACAACTGTTTATCCTCCCAGAATCTCTATTTTTGTCTTTAGGGTTTCTTTCCTTTATAAGACCCGTACTCAAGTTGTGTGCTCCTAGTCCTGCATCCATTTAGCATGCAGTGCCAGTCACTTATGCCTGGGAAAAGTGAAAATTAAGTGTAAGTCTGTGCATTAGAAACAATGGCCACTCTTTTAAAGCACCTTCTGCAGGGGCGGAGGTGACAGTCTGAGGTGGAAGGACGCAGCTCCCTCCTGTGCACCGGCCATCCAGCTGAACTTCTTCAAGACGGTGCAAAGACTTACAGCCTCCCATTCCRATCTCCATGCCATGACTATAATTCAGGTGCAATTAATGGTATTTGTCCTGGCTGTCAGAAGTAAGAGTAAGTGCAGGATAAAGCCCTACATCTGCTGGGTTATGGAAATGTGTGCATAGTGCATTATACCAGAGGAGGTCAGGCAGTGAAACTAGTCAGGTACAGCACGTTGGCCACAGCGGGGTGGGGGGTCAAGAAAATGGTTTTCAAGGGTATCCCAGGTGAACTCACACACTCAGCTGCTGAGTTAACCCATTGAAAGGGCTCATCTTCTCCATGCTGCATGGAGGCAAGCATGCATCCCTCTGCTGAAGGGGGTTACAGCAGCGGGAGTCACTCAGAGCTGAATCAGGTCCTTAGGGCTAAGGGCGCTTGGTTTTTTGATGGCCCAAACCCTCCTTGCACTCCTGGAGAAGAATATTGGGAGATGGTTGAGTCATCTTTTGTTTCTGTTTTCTGCCATGTACAAAAGGGTTCTGGCGTGACTGGACTTCTAGGTACTACCATGATGCCAATAATATTAATTTTAATTGGTGTTAAACCTCTGGTTGGTTATTGGATCTGTTATCTTTATGTTTAAATCTCTAACTCTCTCTCAAATGTTTATGGACTCGCTATTGCCTTTGCTGAGTCGTATGTTCTGTGTGTAATAGCCACTTTGTATACCTTGGGCAAGCGTTAAAAACTGTTTTAAATAGTATGTAGAAATCCATATGTTGTCTGGAATCCTGCTCTGCTTTTCATGCAGAAAGAGAACAGAAGAAACAGCATGTATTTATTGAAGCCATATTTCTTCAGATAGCTTAACCTCTGCTTTATAAATTGTATTTAACATCAGTATCATATTCTGTCTTAATCTACTATTGCATTTTAAACTCTGTTCCCATGTCGGTCTGGAGTGGTCCATGCAAATCAGTCCAATGGACAGAAAACAGGATGGTATTATATAGTGGCTCTTTAGTGTTATATCCAATTTTATGCTTTGTTGAGAGCAGAAGTCACACTATAACAATCCCTCAAAGGCTCAAAGCTAAAGGAACATTAATCAACACCGAGAGTAAGTGACTAAATTTAATGTCCATGTTGGAGGAAAGGAGCTTGTATCTGGTTCCATGCACTCCATCTGATGCCTGGGACTTTTATCAACTAAGGCTGAGGGGGAATCTTTAAAAAGAAATATTTGAGTAAGAATGATTTATCATGTGATTGGGAAGAGTCCACTGGGAAAGGTGACTGGCCAAGTCCATGTTGACTAAGTAGATCAAGAATGAGTGCCACAGATATGCCTCAGTTTTAAATGCCTGTTTGCTGGTCTCATTAATCTGCTAAATTACCCAGCTCAAATTGCTTATGTGTAAGTGTTACATCAAGGTACACTATTTTGTATTAGCTGCCATATAAAAAGGAAACAGCCACCGAAGGTAAGAGGGAGTGAGCGTGAGTTATTGGCTGTTAAATAATCCAGCAACAAAGTACTTACTCATGGGGAACAAAAATTGCCAAGAAATATTCACGTGGGTATCTGATAATGTCTAATTTGTTCCCAGAATCACACATCATTGTTTCTGCATACTCAAGAGAGAGGCAAAAACAGCAAAGGAGAGAAACAAATATACACGCAGAAACACAAATAATTAACAGGCACACAATCATAGAGTCCAGTATTAGATCTAGAATACAGCGAAGACACAGCATAAGAAATGTTTATTATGAGCAAAGATAAAAAAAACTGACATTAGGGCTGGCTGATCGCAGTTATGAATAACAATTCCTAAATCATCCATGGCAAACACTTCTTACAAAGGAAATGAATTGTTGCAACACAATACATCCTTGTTGTATCGATATGATTAGCTAGTTATCCATAACATGTTGTAATTTGTTTTGATTTTTAAGTGTTCTTTAGCTGCAGAGCCTTAATGAGGCTTCTCTAAATTGATTAGGAACTGCGAGATACAGCATGGTTCACAGATTATTTCAGAGCTGTCAAGATCCTGTGACTTTCATTTCATTGGATTTAATGATCGTTGGAAAAGGTGTGCATTACAGCCAGATACAATCACATTTGTCAGCATGATCCTTTTAAGTGCAATTCAATTAAAGTGTTATTCTCTAATTTTATTATTGCTCAAGCTGAGTGCTAATGCTGGCTACCAATAAAGCTACAGGTAGATAATGGTATACAATTTAATTTAACTAATTGGAGTTTAGTGATCTAACATGCTTTTCATATCTTAATTCTTTGAATAATCTTTGATTTTTGCATCTGCTACAATTCTTTTAATGGAAAAGGGCAACTGAAAACATCAGTTACATTTGAGATTAAATTATCTAGTAACATCTGCCTTTAACAGTGTATCAGTATGCATGCGAATTTTCTTCTATTACCTGCCGCTTGCATCCATTTTCCATTGTCAGTGTGCTTGACCTTGAAATTAATTTATCTAACTGTGCTTACATTCCTTATTAAGTTAACTGCAGCCTTGGAGTGCCAGAAACATTCTCACTGAGGGGATGCTGGCTGGATGACAAATTAAAGGGTCAGGAGCAGAGATAAACCAGTCCCTCCAACTAGACAAAGCCCATATTTTTTCCTACAGTTGTGAAGAGTTGCAGATAAATAAAGTACAGATGCAAGAGCACATAGATACACGGGGATAAGATTATTTTATTTACTTGTAAACTCCCTACTGCTGCTTTTCTATACCAATGTTTTCATTGGCTTCATATGTCTGCTTTATTYTGGGACATGGATATTAACACTTGAAAACTGGGGAGAGTTTTCTTCAGAGAACTATCTTCACTGCAAATTTAAAACAGGAAATTCTATGATTGCAGTGCCTCAAGCTCTCTGAGTCAGTTCAGGTGTTTTGCTGTGAATTGAGTGAACCTTAAAATATTTCATCAAGGCACAACAAAAACTGAACTCCAGGAAGGTGGTGCTGTCCAGTCTCTTCTAGATATCTGTTTTGCCTGTGTTGACCATTGCCCTACCATATGGCTATGGTCTCTTGATGTAAACTGTAACATTTTGAGTTAGGCAAACTTTTCTATATTTTTCTATATAGAAAATGGAAGAAATTTTGGCTGCATCACCTTGTGCAGCAGGATAGCTTAATTTTGGACTCTCTCTGCTCACTTTCTCTTCCACAGAGCCCTGGTATTAGTGCAGAAAAAAGGTTTCCATATCCTTCAACTGCGTTCTCATTTTCTGCCAGTGATGAAGCCATTAAGTCACTCTTTGTCCTAAAGTTACTGTTAAGTCACTGCAGTGGCAATATGTCCACAGGGCGCCCTGAATCTCTTTGGCTTCCTCACTCAGGTACTTGCAGCAAACCCATTGCTCCAGTAAACAAATGCATCTCTGTCTTTAATGGATTTGTGACATCTCTGTGACAAAGGAAAGTGCTATCATTCTCAAGATATAGATGGCAGTAAAGGCACAGGGGAGCACAAGGAGTTGCCTAAGGCTGTACACAAAACTTGTGTGCAGGTTGTGCTGTACGCAACAGAAAAGTGATGAAACGGGAAAGTAACCCAGGTCTCCTCCTAATGGCCCCATCACCAGGCTTCTCCAGCAGAGATGGCAGCTATGGCCAAAAAGTGAATTCTCCTTTTTCTGCTCTATTGCATATGGATTCGTGTTCTTCCGTTGAAGCAGCTTTTAAAAAGAAATCAAAAGCACTTACAAGCCCCATTTCTGGATGTTATGAAGTTTTTTTTACCAAATGCAAAGAGATTCTACTGAAAAAGCGTTGTCTCTTTCTCTTCCATGTTCTTCCGCTATGATTTTTCCAGAACGAATGAGCACAAAGACCTTTTCCATATGTCCTTACTCAGCCATGTGCTCAATTGCTAGCTACGCTTGGTTATGGCATACTTTCAAAAATACATAATCCAATATCTAACATTAGTCATTTGCCTAAAACCATAGTTGATCAGATAGTTGGGAAATCACAAAGTGTCCTTCTTCCTTGTGTGAGTCATTGCCTGCACTTGACATGATCTTTCACACTTTAGATGAATTGAGTCCAGATTTCAACAGCTGGCTTCTAGTTTAAAAAAAAAAAAAAAAAAAAAAAAAGTAGGAATATGTAGGAAAAGTAGCATTGATGTCCAAGGCAGGGTGGGGAGGGCTCACTCTGTATATGTACATATGGGCCTTTGTTTGATTTACATGTGAGAGCGGGAATACTGGCTGCAATCAGTGACTTGGCATTGGAATAAGCATGAGAAAGTCTTGAATGTAACTGAGGCTGCTGATTGTTGATGCTGGGAATTCACTGATTACTGTCAAATATGTTGTGTTTAAAAAGTCTTGACAAGTAATTCATTCTGTCCCTACTATCTTTCAAAAGCATGACATTGCTGATGCAATGTCGCTGCTCACATGTATACAATTAGTTGACTTAATTATGGTAATGCACAGTTTAAGTTTTCCTGCTTTTCCTGCTGTGGCTGTAGGATATCTTTTTACTTCCCAGGACAACAAAATTCGCTCATTCTGTCATTTGTACATTGTGGCTACTGTATCTGATGTTAGTATTTGATTGAACTACTTTTAACCTATGGATACTTACTGGCAAAAGTTTCCTCACTGGCTTAGCAGCATGTCATTTGACGATGCTGAGCTTAGCATGTACTATCACTCAACTATATTCTTAAAAATAAAATGAATCAAGACATATGTCTCCTTAAAAAGGCCAAGCTGGGTTCTATATTTATAGTATTTTAATGACGTAAAATCCAATTCAAAGGGTAAAAAAAGGGTTGATGGGCCTTTACTAGCTGTGAACTTAGCCTAGGAACTAAGAACTAAGCTGGGCTCTCTCTGGGGTGTGCTAAACTGGAAATAAAGATCCTACTGATCAGATTCACTTCTCATTCACCCAGCGCCAATCTCTTCCCTGAAGAGACTCATTTTTAAAATTAAATGAGTCTTTTAACTACCCCAGTGCTGGATGCCTTGATGTTTTCTACTAAATTTGAAGTGAAAGAGGTACTGTTGAAATGATGCATATTCTTTCATTTTTCTTTGACAATGATGATTGCAGAAGGATCCTGCAGAAAGACTTGGACTTTGAGTGTCAGTTGAGAAACAGCAAACTTTGCTTTTTACCATATTCAAGATTTCTGTTCAGGTCACTTGAAATGTGTATAATACTGGAATATTTCAACAGATAATTTTACCCATACATAATCACAACCATAACTGTGTCTTGAATTGCAATGTATCTTACTGAAATATTTTTATTTATTTTATGTAACATTCCAGGTTCATGTTCAGAGAAACTCTTGAGAAGCAGAAAGATAACAGTTTTTGTAAACTAAATAGTGATATATTCACTCTCACTCAAACAGTTCTATTTAGATTTTCCAGCTGGGATAAATAGAGGAAATGTATTTAGATCTAAGTAGTTTGTCATGATCCAGTGAAGTGTAGTCTGTACACCAGACCTAGCAAACTGTTAAATGATGCCATGGGTGCAGTGCTAGTGGAATTTAAGATGAGAAGGGTTTATTTCATGTATATTACTTTTTTGTTTCTTCTTCCATATTTTTCAGAAATGTTTTATTGCTTCTATCAATTGCAAGAGTACATAAAACTTTAATGATAAAGCAGTAAAAGAAATGATCTCCAAATATTACTGCAGATCCCTTGATAGATTTCTGTGCACTCTGCAACCTTTGTCTGAGATAATTAAATAACAGGCAGAATAATTCTGGGGATGCTTACGGATAGCACTGCTGTGATGCTATTTCCAGAATGAATTTTTTTTCCCCTTAAAGGTCCTCGTCTGGGAAGCAAACCCAGAGCCGTTTGACCAGAGAGGTATCAATCCTAAATCTACCTACAGTGATAAACAAAAAATAGTCGAGAATATAGCGAGACATCGTTAAAACTGTGTACAAATGAATAGAAGTGGCAATAAAATGTTTGGCGGGTTCTGGAACATCTGCTTTTCTAAATCATCATTAACATGATAAAGACAGTCTATTTTACCATTCAATGGGTTATGTGTATTGTCTTGTACAACTTGTGGTTGTGGAAGTTTCTGTTTTCCATCTGAGTCTTAAACACGCTATTCAACAGCTTTACTATTACTGCCTGACTAAACTCTGAAGTCTGAAAAACATGTGTTTTCAGAACCCAAAACTTTTTGTTTCTAATCCGACTGGTTTGTGTTACAGTAGTACAGCAAGGTCCCAAATGGATTTGGTGCTCTGTTGAACTGAGCTCCGGTGTAGAGCGAAAGAGTCCCTGCCCTGGAAAATGTAACCTAAAGGGGAGAGAAAGCTTAATTTAAAAGTGCCAAAAAAAGGGGAAACAGAAGCACTGGCTGGTAAAATGGCTGCCCGCTGCTTTGCTATCAGCAGAACATCCACTGAGCAGAAAATAAGATCCACGTTTCTTGCTGCCCAGTGCATCCAGTGTACCCATCCTTTTGCAGTGGTTCTCTGACAGAATTGAGCTTTGTTGTCTTTGCTGCCCTATCAGGAGAAAAGGACCAGTATTCATTATCTCATAGACTTATTTGAGTCTTGTCAACATTTTAAATGCTCCAAGGATGGGTAGGACATCTGAATATTCCTAAGGTAAAGGTATAACTGATGTGAAGCCTAAATGTGTTTCCAACTACCCTCTGATAGCACATGCATAACTTCGACAGTGCATTTTCAAGCCTCTGGCAGCATTTTAGGTATTCAAAGAAGTAAATATAAAATGCTTGCAGCAATTAAAAAGAATATGCAGTCTCTAAGGGCACTTCAGTAGCTGCATCAGAGACAGAAGGTCAAAGTCCCATTAAATTGTCCAGATGACCCTAGGCAAGGTGCCCAATGCCCGCTGCAAGACAAGGCCAGGCACTCTGTGGTGGGAAAACTGATCTTAAGACTGTGCATGCTGTCCTCGAGCCGCCCGTCCCCCAGGTTGCTGTTGTGTGTTGTTAACAGAAGTACTGTGGCTTATTGCAACGATATGGGCACTGATCTCGGCTATCGAGCAGATCAGATTCTGAGAGAGCCAAGAGGACCTGGAGGGCTTTGTAGATGAAAGCCACTGGGTTGAATTGCGTTCAGAAGCAAACGGCACCATGCTGAGCTCAGATGTAACCTGCTTAGTGTAGCTTACAGCTCTGGCTCTGTACTAACTGAAGTTTCCTCTGTGAGGGAGGAATTGGTGTGTTCTGTGAGGTAGCAGAGGCCTTGTGTCACCTGCTCTGGTGGGAGCAGAAAATGTGTTTTTGGGAGAACATGAGTGTAGGTGGGATGTCTCAGCTCTGGACTAGCTCTCTATGGGTCCTGACAGTCCCCATGGCTTGAACTGCTTCAGCATCATGCTAAGTTATTCCGGTGGGCTGTGTTTGCACAGATCTGCAGAGTACGGGGAACATGAAGGACCCAGCATTGTATGCATGTTCTCTAGGGTGAGAACTTGGCCAGGACTCAGACTTGTCTTCCTCTGTGCACAGAGGCTGAGGCAAGGCAGCAGTTGGCTTATTACAGTGAGTATTAATTCTTTGTATTGACTGGCAGTAAAATTAAGTGAGCAATTTATTTCATTCTTGGAACAAATTAGGATGCTCTTGAGGTAGAGCCCCTATCTACTAGCATAGTACTCAGTGTGGACTCTGTCATTTCAAGGAAATTTTTCAGCTACAATTGGTGTTTATTTTAATGCTGAGCTTTTGCCAAGGCAGGGCAAGAAAAGATGCAAACACTTTCTGCATGGAGGTATTTGCCGCAGTTGAGACACTGATGTTTTCCTGCAGCCGATACAACTTCTCTCCTGCTCTGGTGATGACATGGTCTTGCAAAGCTTCTCAGGATCACAGACCTCTCCTTCCCAAATGCAGTAATTCCTGGAATAGTGATACTTGAGAGTGGTTGCTGGAGGTATCCAGAGTGATGCAGGTGTATTTTAGGATACTTGTAGGCTGGCTCATTTCTGGATTGTGATGTTGTATATTTTTGTTTCTATTTTTAATCACTGTGCTAGTTTGCAGACTCTTTATAATGTCAATGTCTGCTGCAACACATACTGCATAAATCATTCAACAGAGCCACGTATTGTTTTCAAAAGCTGCATCAACTCTGAGCGTAATGGCAAATTATGAGCAGTAGTGACCAGAAAAGAGCTGCACCCGTGATACTGTTTCCATTTGATTTGGTCTCCTCAGCTTTTTAAATTTACCACTTTGATTCAGAAATTCCCAATGACCTCTGAAGAGCAGTGGGTTTTATCCTCTTCCCTGATGCTGGGGGCAGCTGGGAGTCAGCCCTCAGCACAGTTTGGAGTAGTCTCAGGGCTGTTGTAGCTGATGCTTTCAGGGAAGGCTCCCGAGGGGTTGCTTTTTTGGCTTAAGGTTGCCAGAACATCAGAAGCTTGTGTGTATGCCCTGACATTCCCTGCTGCCGGGGGCCGGGGAGGCTCGCTGCCTGCACAGGCTTTTGTGCACGGAGCAAGGCTGCTGGCAGAGCAGGATTTGCAGGTCCCCCACTGGCAACAACCTGGAGCATCGTTGTGTGCTGACTCGACCCTGCCTCCTCCCAGTTAGGCTCTCTCTGAAGTCCCTCTGCCATACTGCCAAACACAAAGTAGTTTGAAGTGAGTTGTCGTCTTTTTTTTTTTCCACAGGTCGTTAGCGTAAAATTCAAATAGGTTAAATATGATTCATCTCTGTAACACTGGGAGGGGACAGAGGTCTGGCTAGCCCAGGTAATCATAGCAGAATTCAAAGCCCATCGTTGTGCTTTCAGGCAGCAATAGGTTACTCATTACCGCAGCTTTGAACAGCTTCCCTGTGGGTTGTGTGCATCTCAGCCACCATCACTACTGGCACCAATCAATTAGTGTCACAAGCAGTTTTAGAAAAGGGCCAAGCAGGGAATGTGTGTGGAGCTATTCTCCCACCTGCTGTTCTTACTGGTGAAGCTGGAGGGATCTGGCCTGCCGGCATGGTATCTGTTTGGGAGCTAATTAGTTTGGGAGATTACAGAAAGCAGCATATATAAGCTGCCTGATCGATCTCCTCCACAGCCCTGTAAAGGGAATAGGTAAATGTTATTTTCATAACACCAACATAAAAATCAAGCAGTAGAGGCCAGATGTGCTCCCTGGCCACAGTCCACAGCTGCCGGATCCGGGAGCGCAGAGACTGGAGGAGATACCTCCCTGTGAATATCTGGGGTGGGGGAAACTGCCCCTTTTGGAGGGAATCCCAAGGGAGCGCGAGCAGCAGGCGACCACGGTGAACACAGAAGGAGAGCCGGTGTACATGATGCGCTTTGAACTGGCTGGAGTCGGTCTTCTCCAGAGGGCCACATCRTGAGCCATCCTATGTCCCCACCCTGGTGCTCTAGATGCAGTCCGTTAGATTATGCCCCTCGCTTTTCCAAATGCTTCTCTCTCATTCTGCTTTCCGTAGCCTGTGCTGTTTGGCTGCTGGAGGGGAGACTTGATAAGTGTGCTTTATGCAGTACATCTCGCCAATCAGAAGGCAGGGGGTTCTGGCTCCTACCTAATTACTCAGGTCAGTGGAAATAATGACAAGGTTTTTCTTAGATGTGCATTCAGAGAAGTCTGTGGTTAAGATTCTATCAAAAATGAAAAACAGTGTGCAGCAAAATAATTATTTTTGTAAGGCTTTTCAGTTTTTACCGATGATGAGGGAAACAGCGGGAGTTCACAAAGGGAATATATTTTATTGATGCCAAGGAATTATTGCATCAGTATTAGAACTTCAGGGGCATGTAAATGTTCGGGACAGTGAAACATTGCATTGTTATGGAAAAATTGTGCCTTTGAATAAGAGAGAAAAAACACTTAAATGTTGTAAGAAAGTTATTTCTATGACTATCTGGGTGATTTGGAAACATGCTAGTGCTCAAGTGGGTCGTGGACAATTCTTCTTGTCCTCCCATTTATGCCATTCACCTATATCTGTGGGATAGCTCTTAAAAAAAAAAAGAAGATAATTTTTCACCTGCATTTAAAAAAAAACAACAGTCAGTGCCTGTTGAAGAATGAGTGATTAAGGATGAGATTCACTTTAAGTCACTGTCTGGAATTTGTGTTCTTCTGAAATATTCCAAAGTTTTTTGTTTCAGTGAAGAAAGAGGAGTGCTTTCTTTTCCTTTGCCATAGTGTCCCATTTCAGTGTTCCAGTCTAATAAGCAAAAGCCAAAATTTATTTCCAGGTGGGTCAAAGAGAGAACCCCCAGTGCAAGCTGTGTGATGTTCACAAACCCAGCGCCTTGCTTTGCAACCAGCAGCACAAACGCTTCCCTTGAGGACGGCATTCGATGTGGCGCAGGGACCCGGGGGCCAGCTCAGGAGCCAGAAGCAGTCGCCGTCTGTGCAGCGAATGAGGCACACCGATACCCCGCTCAGGTATCTGCATAACGCTGCAGTGTGCCGTGTAGATACCAGGACTGCTTTCCAAGGGTAGTGAGATCCATCTCTGAGGTACCTTTCACATCTCCAGCTGCCCTCTGCAGGTGCGGTTCTCTTTTTTCTGTTTCCCTCTGAGCATTTGAAACGCACATCTTGTTCACTTAAATTTGCTGCTCATCCTCAGGAATGAAAGTTGGGTTCTCTCTGAGGGAGAAGTGGGCAGTTATGAGTCTAGATCCACTTCTTCCTCTTTCTTAAAGCCTTCTTTCTCCATACTGGTAAGATGATGCCAGTTATAAATGTGTTTTCTGTTTTGGTTTTAATGCCATTTCTATGCTGGCCAAAACCTTGTTAGGCAAAAGTCTAATTGTAGCTGCAATTATCCTCGCATAGCTTGCTTAATTAGAGGACCATTGTATACTCTACCACCAAACATACTTTTGGGAGATGAGAATTGCTACAACAAATTTTGCTGGAATAGTTACAGTAGCGGAGCCTTTTCGACACCAGCCCCAGCCTTGCCAGGACCTTGCAGCTGAGCAGCTGCTGAAGAAACCAGTACCCACAGGAACAGGCCCTGAAGAGCACATTCGTTCATTGCCTCTCAGCTGAGTATTGCTCTTGAGTCTGGTGTTTTGAACCTGCAAAGAGGTTTAGAGAAAAAGCACCTGGAAGCTCTTTGAAAGTGGAGTAGAAGAGGATCCATGTTTTGTAGCCTCTCCTGCTCAAGCTCAGTCCTGTCCTTGCATTCATCTTTTGAAGAGATCCCATGCTCCCACATTTACTACAAGAAAGCTGGAGAGGGACATTTTACAAGGGCATGTAGTGATAGGACAAGGGGTAATGGCTTTAAACTGAAAAAGGGTAGATTTAGATTAGATATAAGGAAGAAATTCTTCCCTATGAGGGTGATGAGGCACTGGAACAGGTTGCCCAGAGACGTTGTGGATGCCCCATCCCTGGAAGTGTTCAAGGCCAGGTTGGACGGGGCTTTGAGCAACCTGGTCTAGTGGAAGGTGTCCCTGCCCATGGCAGGGGGGTTGGAACTAGATGATCTGTAAGGTCCTTTTCAACTCAAACCATTCTATGATTCTATGATTTACATGTCTGCCTTCCCCCCTTCAACAATGCAAGACTCCTTGACCTACTATTCTTAACCTTAACTGACAAAAAGATTGTAATATAAATAGGACATTTATAACCAGCATTAGAAATCTCTTCTGTTGTGTGATTATCTACAAAGTGTTATTACCCCCTTTTTGCACAGGAAAATACACCTAGATTTTCATTGATCCATCTTGAATCAATGCTTTTAAAAATCTTAGACACATTTTGCTTAAGAGCAAAAGCATGCATTTTATGTTTTGACATGGTATTATTGATTGGAAAGGAGAGAGCAGTGCTCTCCACCTGACTGTCTCCTCAGTTTCCTAGTCTGGCAGTGTCTGGTAGCACAACATCCTTAATGGCTTTGCTCCTGTTTTCTCTGCTTGTTGCCTCTCCTCTTTATCCTCCCAGTCCTCAGCACGGTGCCTTTCTCAGTTTTTTAAAGTAATCAATATTGTGCTCAAGCCTCCTGCTGTTTGCTGTCACTCATATTTGGCACAGCTATAAAATATGTATGGGTCTTTCTCGGCCCATATAACATTTCTATTGCATTTGTCAATTGCTAATCAATAGTTCACTTTTCTTATCCTCAAAGACACACACATGTTCTGAAGGTTTAATGCAAGCAGATTTCCCCCGTACATGTAGATGAGGAGAGTGGTGAGACTTCAGCTAGGAAGCTAGAAGCTGCAGAGGTACAAATCTAGACCTGGTGTTGTATTTGAGAAGACATTAACATAAATCCTCTATCTACAATGCTTTGGTTTCTGCATTTCACTGTGGAGCTACTTCCTACATAGGCATGGTAGGCAGCGTTTTAGCGTGGCTTTGCTTACCTGTGACCCTTTCAACCTCCACTGCACAAGATGCTCACAGTGGTAGACTGTTTGAACTTCCAGAGCTAATGGCATCTGACATTTAAGTCAACCTTAAAGAAATCTCGGCAAACCCAGTCACTTAAACTAATATGGCAGTGTCTCTTTAAGGAGGCATATTGACAGTCTTTGTGAAATGTCATGTTATGTTGATGTCTCAATCAAGTGCATGACTCTCCCCCCCCCAAGTTTTCACAAGCTTTGAAATTGGGTTGTAAAACAAAAAGGGAACAAATAATTCTTTTGTATAAAAAGTGCATTTTTAAAAAGTTGGATTGCTGACTATCTGAAATAAGTGAGCAAGCCCTGTAGCATCAACTTCTGCTGCAACATCTTTAATACATACACAAGTGCTGTTAGCTGAGGCAAGGAGAAAGTACTGGTGGAGTGAGACTGCTTGAAACCATATTTTGCTTTAGGCAAAACAGTGTGCTAAAAGAGCTGAAAACAAGAAAAGCTGCCTACTGCTATCCCTGCAACATTAAACATCAAAACTCAAGCCATTTGCTACTGAAGGTTGGTCGCTTGAATAAATGCTTGAGAATTGAGAAACTGCTGGTCACAATGGGGAGAAGAGAGAGCTTATTCCTTCAAAAACCTGACACCCCTTGTCACTCCAGAAGACCAGTTACTGCCTAAATAAATCCTCAATTAGGGCTGTTGGCTGCAGATCCTGGAGCTGCGCTCGACGGAGGGATTTGCTAGAGCACTCTCCATTTACAGCTATGTGTGCTACACACTTTCTGATTCGGAGTCCAACGGGGTTAGACCTTCAGGCCATGCTGCAAAGGCCTCTTCTCTTTGGACCAGATGGTGCCACTTTTACTCACACTGAGTAGTATTTTCCTCCTTAAGAGGGCTGACATCTCAGCTAAACTACACCAAAGTGAGTCCAGCTGTCTGGCTTTTCCAAGCTTTACTGATGGGAGAGTGGGTTTTTAACACGGCATAATTCTCCAAATTGCAGAGTGCTCAGGAGAGTTTGAGGGACTGCTCAGTGCCCAGGCTTTTGCCTGCAGACTGGGGAGATGTGAGCCAGGTGTCATGCGGCAAGGAGAGACTGAAACGATAAAAGCTTGTGCAAAGGGGAATGCAGCTGATCTGTGCTACGGCGACTGATTTTTTTATCATAAGGGAGTATAGAGGTTGATAACAGATTGGCATTTTAAATGGTAAAGAGATAGTATGGAATAATAAATAGTAATTTCCTAGAAAGTTGATTCCCTAGTGTGGGTTAAACCTCTTTCTCTGAGACAGTTTGAGGATTTGGGGTGGTTGAGCAGAGGAGTTTGGCTGACTGGATGGTGAATCCAGATCATGGAGATCTAGAGATGGAGATCCGCATCTGGATCATGGAGATCTCCACCTGGATCATGGGTGTCTAGAGGTGGAGATCATGGAGATCTCAGTCTAAATCATAGAGACCTAGAGAAACTCCACCAGTTTGGGCTATTCCAGGTTTACACAGGTGTGACCAAGAGTATTATGCAGCACGTTGCCTTTCAGCCTGCCTGCAGGTCCCACCTACCTGAATACAGCGAGAGAGTCCCTGCCCCAGGAACACGTGGGCCTGAGCAAACAGGACAAATGTGGGAGGGCTGATGGCCGCAAGGAGTAAAGGAGGGAGTTGTCCAGTATCATAAGGCACGGGAGAGGCAGACTCGGGTGGCGTGATCACCTCTGCTGCCTTCCTTCTGAAGCTTCTGCCCGTTAGGAGAGCACCATTAAGTACTTAATAAATTCATTTGGGAAGGGCTCACTGCCCCATGCCTTGTGGTGAGCATCAGAGTCACTTCCAGATGAGCTGCATGTTTCTGTGTGCTTCTCATTGTACTTCTGGCAGGGTTTTATCCAGTCACTTCTACCATAATGTATTAGATTTCTGGACTGAACTTACAGAAAAAAAGAGAAAACATGGGGAAAGATGAATTCAGAGTGTAAGTGAAACTTCTTTGCAATGAGAGAAATGGGTTGTGTATGTACTGCGTAACAAACACTCGGGTATGATCTGTGCTGTTTGGCTTCAGTAGCATCTCCTCTGCCAAAGGCTGAGCTACGTGACAAGTCAGGCAATTCGGGAACAGTGCAGGCTTTCGGTTCAGAGTCGTAGCAAAACCGTTCAGTACAGGAACCCTATGGCCTTATGGCACTTAGCTAAGAATCCAGAAATGCTTTTAAATTTTGTGACTCTTAACTCATCTTCTGATTCTGGAGGGCTAGTTATTTTTGAATGTGTGAGGCAGAATTGTAAGGAACATCAGACAGTAGCCCTTTCTTTTTTGTCTTCTTTCTTTCTTGTCTCTGGCAAATGGGGACAGATTAGCTGAGGTTGAGTGACGAGGTCACTGCCCTCAGCTATCTGCTGTGTCCCCACTGCATGGTCAACTGAGCCATTTGTGAATTAGCTGCTGAGCCACTGATTCCTACAGCACAGAGGTTTAAAGTGGGCTGAAATTGTTTATGGTTAACCTGTGCGTTAGTTCAGAAGCTGAACCATGATGCAGAAGTGGTTTGGATGCTGCTGTAGCAAGGGTGGGACAGACGGTATGGGACAATAACACTTCCTTATCTGTCAGGCAGAGCTGATGCTAGGTGTCTTTTTGTGTGTGCAGTCTGAAGCAACGATTAAGGCTCTTACAGCTTGTTGTAATTTGTGTTTGTCCCTACACAACCTATGCTCTCTCTCTCTCCTGAGAGCTCTTGTAGCCGTTTCATTCACCACCTCTCCCCAGTGCAGAGAGGGTTTCCATGCGTGCACAGGACCCACTAAAGTCAGCAGAAAAACCAAGAGTGAGAGATTTGGCCATGCAGAGAGAATTGCAAGATAAATTAATTTTTTTTTCCAGTTTGAATTTCTAATAAGGTATTTTTCCTGGTTCTGTTGGAGCTTAGAGCATCCCAGGAACACTTCTTTGTAAATATCACTCCTATATAATTATTTTTAAAGACACTTGGCAGAATGAAGGCATACTTTTCTCTGACCCACTGGTCGGCTCAGTGTCTGCCCACAGGCAGTATTCAGGATGTGTTGTTTTGATAGATATACCAGCCAAGTTGCATGCATCTTTCAGCCTTTATTGTTTCTGTTTGTAGGGCACCTTTTCATGCTTGAAAGTGGGGAAAGAAGGGTGAGCTTATCCACTGCAGAATATACCTCTCGGTGCATCCTTGCATATTTTGCTTTTCTAGAGTTTGTGTTTTACCTTAATATTGAACACTTCCATTTTAGAGCAGACGGTTAGGAAAGCTAGCTGAGACCTTTTCTTGCTGAGACCCTAAGAACTGCTTGTTTGAACTCTCCCTTCCCTGATGTCTGCGCTAGCCGGGCTGTGCTCTCACGGTGCTGCAGAGGGCTCAGTGCCCAGCAGCACGATTCCCAGGCAAACCAGATTGCTGGCCGTTCAATGGTGCGAAACCTTTCCGTCAGTGAAAATCCTCCATGGTCCTTCCAAGCCCTGCCAAGCAAGACCAGAAGTGCTGCTCATTTCCTATGGGCTCTAACTCTCATGGCGCCGATGGGAGCTGCTCATCCCCTTTGGGGAGAGAATGGGAAACAGGAGGCCAGGAGCCCTGCTGGCGCCTGCTGCTGAAAGTCTGCAGAGGGGCTGGGTTTGCAGGATTGTAAATCATCTGGAGCAAGAGAGCTACGTTAGTTAATCCCAGATGAGGATCAGATCACCTGCCTTGCAGCCCAGACCATTTCCCTAGGACCACTGCACTGGCTCAGATCCTGTTGGCTCTAATTCCACCCTTTGTTCTATTTTTGTACAGTAGGTTTTTTAATTAGTAATTCTGTTGAATTTATAACACATTGCGACTGCACATCCCCTGAGCATAAATAGAGCACAGAGAAGAAAGGAGGCAGTGATTTAATGCCAGATCATTGTGGGCCCAATTCATAAAAATGTTATACTTTTTACGTAGGAAAAGGAGCGTCCATGTAGCGTATTTGGAATTCATTGAATCTTCTTTCTTATGCATAAAAGTTGCCAACTGCTCATTACTCACTGAAGGGATTCATAACTCAAAAGAGGGCAGAGGCAGAAGAAAAATGAGCATGCCCTACTTAATGTGTAAAATTCAAATATTAAAAAAAAAAGAAAGAAAATCTGGCAGGGATACAGGGTAAGTAAATCATCCCTTAAAAAAAGAAACCTCTAATAATTACCTAAGTACAAGATTCATGGCTGATAACTAGTCAGAGCAAAGATATGCGCATAACCTTACTTCAGCTTTTAAACAGCACTCGTGATTATTATTGTTTTAAACAATGGCAAGTCTGTTTTCCTAGCAAACTGTATACTTCAAACAAAACTTTAATATATTTATTGGGGGAGCYACATGCAGGAAATAGATTATTAGGGGAGAAGATGTTCTTCCATTTACGGTGATCCTAGAGCAGAGAATGCAGAGAAAACACATTAAGAAGCACTTCACATTTTTCCTTTGCTGTAACCCAACCCAGACTTGTGCCCAGAAGAGGCAGCCTCCTTTGATCATTGCAGATCCATATTGACATGTCCCATGCCATCCTTCACTCTCTAATCTCTCAGCACTGTGCACATTGAACACATTGCTGTACACATACTCATTACCGTACCGACCAAGAAACCACATATACTGTACCAGAAACCACAACTAGACAAAAGTCATTGGTCAAAGATCATTTACATTCCTTTTTAGTTGCTTCTGCTCCCTCCAGAGAAACTCTCATTTATCAGGAGAATTGAGCTGTAGTTCCTTTTCTTATACTTGGGTGGGGACAGGAGAGCCAGGGTGAGAAGCAGCAGCTTTACTTTGCTGTTGTTTTTTCTTTTCAATTGCCGGACTCCCTAGCTCTCTCTTTCTCCTAGAGCATGAGAAACTTCTCTCTGCTGTCTCTTCTCACCCATCTTGGTACCCTTCTTGGAGAAGAGAGAAGGTGGAAGGAGAGAGCATGGCACACGTGTTGTAACTCAAAGTGCAAAAGCCTTGAAGTCGATGGAGGTGCGGCTGCATGTTATGAAATGCAAACCTGCTGTGTACCAAGTGGCAAAGCAGTACTGGCTCAGCGCAGTGTAGTTCCACAGCAAGGTGTGGTTTAGGGGTTTGAACCTTTAGATGGGGAATAGCGTTGATATCAGCGGGTAAAAAATTAAAGGATGCTGAGAGTTTGTTTTGAAAGCACTGAGAGTGTTAGGCAACAGCCTAGCACCTCAGCGGTGGTGCTTCTGTAATGCCACGTTTCAGCTGGAGAGCAGCATTGCTGTTGCAGCCACAGCTGCCCCTCTGGTGCGAGCTGGGCAGCCTCTGGGTCCATGTTCGTGGTGGTTCACCTTGCACCAGGCCCCTTCTTACTCCACCCCTAGGAGAGGGAGGGAGCGTGCACATTTCCTTAGCATCTCCTCTTTGCTGATAGTACCTCGGGGCACTCCCTGAAGTTACATCTATGCTTGCAGGGACCTCAACCCTCCCCAAAATACATCAAGAAATCTGGTGGAAATGGCAGATAGAGAAATAGCCAAGCATTTTTTGACTCAGGGCTGACTAGTACATAGACATCCCATAGCAAACTATAGAAATCGCTGCCATCAGTTTCAGTGGGAGCAAGGTATAGCCTTTAATGAGGTCAGCTATAAGGGCATGGATTTGACATCAGAAGCGATTCTTGATATGCTCGTTATCTGCTCTCGGAGGAACCCTGGCTTGCTTTCACAGCCATCAATATACAAAATCCAACAGCTTATTCTGGAGTTCTCTGTTTTTTTACTAATAGACAAGACTCACGGACTGGACTGAAAGACATAAGTGTTGGACACAGGGTCTAAGGTATGCCTCTGCACTCATTTCATACTGGAGATCCTAAGAGAACTGCAGGCAACTCTACCCACGCCTCCGATTTTTTGAGGGGATGACGGTTTCAGTTGGCAAAAGGCACTGAGCTCCAGTGTGGTGTTAGGTGATGCATTTTGAAAGCATGTAGCTATCAGATCCAGCACCCCATCCTAAGTCAGGTATGGACAATCTCTTCTTCCCAGCCAGTATTTCCCCTGCACTTGCAAATGGATGTAACATTTTCCTGCCCTGCCATTGCCAGCTAGCGTATACTGTTCCTGCAACTATTCAAGAGCTGCTGAGTAGCATTGTGGAAATGACCGTGTTTTAATGGTGCCCCAAGCAATTCCTGTCTACGTRAAGTTCATTAAAAAAAATTGCCTGGGATAAGAGCAGCTGTGTGAACATAAGATACTTTATTATTTTATTGGGCATCTGATTTGTATCTCACTTGCACAATTTTTTCACTGGATTGACCTTATTGCCCTCATTGAAGTTTACTAACAATTTATACAGATTAGAATCAGTTCATATAATTATATATCATAATTATCAGCTGCTATAAATTGGTGTTGGTCCACTGAAGTCTAATTACACCACCTAAGGAGCTGACTCATTTGTTACGACTCTGTTATACAATAGACTGAAGCTAATTATACTCTATGTCTATGTATGCATCTTGGTGTGTATTTTCCGCCTCTCTTTATCCTCTTTCATTCCCCATTGCTTCTCCAGTGTTTCCAATTACATTAGTTAGTTTGCTCCCCGTGGAAATAGTTTCCAAGAGACACTTTTGGGAGCCTGGAATTAACCGACAGTCTGGAGGCTCAATTTTGTGGCCTCGCGTTTGCTGTGATCTAGAGTGTCAAATTGCCTACATTTTTACAAATCTAACCTTTCAACACATTTTGGAGTCAAATTTATAGCCGGATATATGCTTGCAGTTGATTCACTCTAACATCCCAAGCAGAGAATATTTCCCCTCCTATTAGAAAATGAGCCTGTGCTGAAAAACATGAGGAAATTGCATTTTTATTAGAGCTGATGCAATGGTGAGAAGCAGAAACCCTGGATAACACTTTTTTCAGAAACGTAGGGGAGAAGCAACCATGGACCATTGCTGTTCATCCCAGGTGCTCTCTGACTCTGAAGTGACCTTGCACATACGCCGCGCGGTGCCGTTCGGGAGCGGGCAGTGCTGCTCGGCCCTTCGGTGGGGCCTGGGGAAAGGGCCTGCAGGCTCATCGTGTCCCTGAACATGTTTCAGACAGCTCCGAGACATACTTTGCTACGTTGCCGTGTGATCCAAACTAACTTGTCTGATGACTGGTAGCAAGTTTCAACTGTTACTAAATCAGTTGGGGAAAGCTTCCCGAGATGGTGTTGGGTATGTGAGATGGAAGTGTCCAGATAAAGGGAGCATGCAATGGATATATCTAATGCTATCAGGAGTTTCCAGGAAACAGCTGACATGAGGCTCATTTGAATTTCTGGAGGCTGGGAAATTTAAACATAACGTATTTAAATGCACCTAACATTTTTCTTTTGCTCAAGGGAGCTGCGATCAGATTGCTATTTTCTTCACCTTGTTCTGCCTTAAAGTGCCTGCAGTCGTTTTATTCGCTGATTTGTTCTGTATTAATTGTAGTGAAGTGGCTCGCTGAGCAATAGGTACACGACCATCCCAGCACTCCTGTTGCTGTAGGGATAACACTGACCCGACAGGTTAGCAGGAATCACTGTTTCGCTTCTGCGTCCTCGCTGGGTGAGACAGCCGTGTTTCTGCAGCGCAGGCCCCTGCATGCTGCAGGGCAGGCGAAGGAAGGTGCGGGGTAACTGCAGACAGCACAGCCTCTGCGAGCCTTGAAGCAGGATGAAATATGTGAACACAGTGGGTGCACAAACAGTATTAAAAAGTAATCTGGTGTTTAACGGGGCTCTATGTAGCACGCTGTGTTTTAGTGATCAAATCCGTGTCCGTTGTGGTCACCTTCTCTGTCCTTCCAATCAAGGCAAATGTCGCGCAACATCTATTACAGCCTAGAGAAATAAGGGTCAGGAACACAAACTTAAATCAAACTTACTGTGTCGTAACAGCTGTAGGACAGAAGAGTGCTTTAACCACTGCTCACACCTTGTTCTGCCTCCAGGACAAAAGACAAAAACCAAAAGAAAAAAATGCCTCGCCTCATGCCATAGCTGTTCCTCATCTGTTTCCGTAAGTGCTGTGAGCAACGTGGGAAGGTGAAAACCTCAAACTCCCCAAAAGAAAAGTTGACTTTTTCTTTTCTTGGTAAATCACCTCTCTGCTCAGGATCAGGACATCTCTGTTTCCTCCAGAAAAGCTGCCTCTGTGACATACTGTCTTCAAGCTCTGGCTTCACATGGTGCAATTATGGTATTAAAAAGAGGGATCTTCTGTCAGATACTTCTATTTAGGTGAGCAACTGATAAACAGATTAAAGTTGAAATTGTGGGGAAAAGTAGACTAGCAATTAAACTGTCAAAGGCAACCTACAGCAGATTTTGTTAAATCCCCTGGTTTTTAACCAGGTGGAACCAAATCACTTTAGCAGAGGTGATGAGGCTGTGGTTTTATCAGTGCAGCAGCGGCGAGATGCTGCCCTCCGCGCAGACTGTTTACAGTCTTTATCTCCGGTTCTTCTCTAGTTTCAGCTGCTTATACTCATTGTGTGAATTTATTAGTCACTTGTAATTTCTTCATTGATTTTTGTTAAACTGTTTCCTGGCTCATGATCTTGGCAACCTATTTCTGTTGGTTAAACAAGCTGGCTTGTCAAGCAGGTTTTCCCAATGTCACAGTTCTAGTATTAACTCTCTTTATTGAGTAATGCTGCTTCTTATCCAGGATGAGATCAGACTTCATAACAAGTGGATCAAAGCCATGAAGTTTAGATCCAAAATCGGAGCTGAATCCAAGCATTCCTGAAATTTGAGGATGTTTGAATTGAGTTCTGGTTTGACCCTGCCATGGAGGAAGGTTCACACAGTAAAGTTGAGAGTTGGATTTGTGTTATCTCATTAATTAAAGGAGTTTTTAGTTCCGTGTTTTGTTGTTGGGTCCATCTTTGATAACCAATGGTCAACCGTGATGAGCTCCTAAACTGCCCAGCGAAGAGGTTTAACACCTGCTGAGATACGTGGCACAAAATTTCCCCAGGAATGCTCTGTTGTATTTAAAGAACATAACTCATGCTGGCAGCTGGAGAAACCTGGTCAGTTAATAGATGGAAACCTAAGAAGAAGCAAAGGGCCAAATTTTTTATCGGAGTACTTTGATTCATATTAAATGCTACACATTTCTGAACACCCTACTCAGATTTCTACCCAAATACCAAAGGGCTGTTATAGCCGTATCCATAACAAAGGCAGAATTACTGAAACCTCATGTGAGAAATGCTGTTCTTAAGATTTCCTTCAGTTGAGTTTTGCAAATGAAGTAATGTTGATTTGTTCAGATATGGCCCAAATGTTCATATTGATTTTGTGGGGTGTACACCCAAACATGTGAACTGTGGTAAAGGTTTGACCCATCACCCCCCCAATGCCTAGACCAATATGTTATGGTCTGCAGTGATGCAGATAATATTGCATTTCCCAGAAGCTTTTAACGCTACAGTGTGATGAAGACACATCTTGATGCGTGAGTTTCAAATCCAAAAACTTATACCAGTAGAAGCTCCTCAGAATGCATTTTAATAATATAGATTCAGAATCTTGTATTTTACTTACAAGCAAAGGATTATACCATTATGAGTGATTAGTTTATTTTTATTCTTTTTAGTAATGAGAATAACAATTTTCCTATATAAACACACTTTTGCACTGACAAATATTTAATGTGTTTCAGCCAAAAAGAAACACAAGTGTAATAACTGTGTAGCTAGGATCGTTCTGGAAAGAGCCACGAGTGGTGTAATTGTGGCTTGGTAGTTTATATAATCTAGGAAAACTGATATAAACCTTTGAAACACTCTGAAGTTTGTGTCACGCCAGAGTTTAAATGAACTCTCTGTTCCTGTTCTCTGTGTTCCGTCGCCAGCGAAAAGGGAAGTATCAGTAGGCTCTTCATGAGGTGTTTTTAAAATATTTCTCCAACACGAAAATTTTTGAATGAAAACCTTTGGCAAACAAGTAATCTTCTTGTCTGTGTCTGCAAATTACACTAAAAGCAACTATATACATCATTGCTCCTCTAATAGAATTGCTGTAGGGACCCATGATCCTGTATGGGCCCATACTATGTTAACCTCCCGAACGCATCACTTCGTCTTTATAATTTCTCTTCATTATGAAGGATTTTGTACTGAAAAACTTTGACAATGTTGACCTAAATGAAAGGGATTTTAGGAGGTAAATATGGGTTTCTAATAGTGCAGCCAGTATTTTTAGAGGCTTCCAGCTTTCACAGTGACACACGTGTTCATCATAGTTTGACTTTTATATTTGAGGGGACGTGAAGAGCAGAAGAAAAGACTCTGTGCTTGTATATTTACCAATTAATCATCTTTGTAACCTTAAATTAGAAGGGAATGGCTTCTAGCATGTGCATTGGATTACCTCTAGTGTGCACCTTGTCCACGTCACTTAAACTTTTTTCTCATCTGTAACTGGATCTAGTGACACTTATCTATTGCAGAGAGATATCATGAAGATCCATTTCATGTTGTAAGGATGTTCCATCAAAAGCTAATTTCCAGGGCTCAATACCATCAATACCTCCTATTGATTTCAGTGGGGTTTGCAGTGAAAGTAACACTGCATCCAATAATAATGTGAGGAGCAAATGTCAAATTTAGCAGAAATATTGCTGGTTTTCCATCTCCAATGGATTAGTTCCTCCTTTATCAACCTGTAAAGATTACTGATTTGACTTCATTCACAATGAGCTATGCCAAACACATTTGAGACAAATGTCAGGAGTAGAAAGTTTCCACTCTTTCCTGTTTTCCTGGATACTTTTAAAATTATTTTCATGTGTTCAGCATTACRATTGCCACTTAAAATCAAAAGGAGGAAAAAAATGTTTAATGTGTGGTATTTAGCTAATTGCCAGTCTCTGAGCAGGGCTGTAAATTCCAGCAACTGCACATAAAGGTGATTTGGGGTCTGTCCATATTTTTGGTGCTGAGGTCAGTGCAAAAGTATTAGAAGTAAATGTGAATGCAATAAAATGGATACTTTTCTTTTACTTTGTCTCTGACAAAAAAAGGTGGATTAACATAGAGACCTTTATTCTGAGAGGATGCATCTTGTGTTTATAAGATGGTTTATGACCTGAACATATGTTATATGTAGTATTCTCTAGATCCCTGAACTTTCACACGGTAGCTTTGCAGTGGCATGTCCAAAAGGGTTGGGTGAGTCAAACAGAACATGCTGGAGATGTTGTCCTTGAAGCCTCTGTGCAAAATACCTGACACCTTTCTATGCTAATGGGAGAACCTGTCTGTTTTCCCAGCGTGTTGTAACAACTTTCACTTCTGCCTAGTCCCACTTAGACCACATCGCCTTGCTAGCTGCAGTAGGAAGTTTTAAACAAAATCTTAAAATGCGTGTTTATGCACAGTGCCAGATTTCAAGCACAGGAGAGAATCCCACTGCCAGTTTATTACTAATTGTCCCTCCTGGCTGTGTCTGTTCAACTTCTTGGAACAGCCAACCCTACAGATCACTGTAAATACTAATCTTCTTATACTTAAGGTATCAGGTTTTCTTTGATGTTACGAAACATGTTGACTCTTATCTTGGTTGAATGCTCAATCCAGACACAGTTATCATTAATAATGTTGTGTCTGCTGCTTCGTTGTGGAGAGAACAGCAAGATGCTTCCTTTCAAAACGATAACTTTTCTGCACTTCAGTAATGATCAAGCCTATTTGATTTACACCCTATTTAATGTTCAAAATGACACATTTACTTCCCTGAATCTAAAGAGGAAGCTAAGGCCCTGATCCTGATAATGCGTATGTATGTGCTTAGCATGAGCTCCTTCCAGCAAGTAATATACATGAATAAATACGTGCAGGACTGAGGTCCTGCGCTCCGTTTGCTTGCACTGCTGTCCTGAAGGCAAGGATTTTTCTAATATATATAGTCAGCTTTCAACTCGCAAAGGGTCTGAGTCTGTTAGCTTTAACTGGCACAGGCAGATCCATTTAATTCTCTATTCATGTGATATTTTGCCAAGTCATTAGCTTAAGTAGAACAATTCATGCAAGTAAAGGCTTTTAGGCAGAATCCAAAGAGTTAAAAAAAAATTACATGGACTAAATTTCATTATATAGAAGATTAGAAGTCATTCACTAAATTCCACACTCTTGTAAACATAAGGCCTGATCCTCACCTGAAGTAAATTGGCATAGAGCTATTGACTTCACTGGTGCCACTGCAATTAATATCAGCTGAGCAGAAGTCCGTTTTCTATACAGTGACATTTTAGTCTCTTCATGACTCATTAACTTGACCACATACTCCCTGTGAACCTGAGCTAAAACCTGTATCTCAATTACTTGATCATCCTAAAGAATGGCTAATTAACAACTGCGTGCTTTAAAAAAAAAAAAAGAAAGAAGAGGAGATATATTTTGATGTTTTCCATTTGGCAGAGTATTAAGTTATGAATAATATAATACGCATTTCAAGATCTTGTTAATTTTGATGTGATAATGAATGGGAATTCCTAGTGGAATTTTTTGTCCAGAAATATGAATGGTATTAGCTCAACAGTTACATGATTAAGCAATAAGACCTGCTGAGGCAGGCACTACTCAGAGATGATTGACTGCTTTAATTGATTGACATCCAGAGGTAAAGCCAAGGGCACCAATTTACAGATCAGGTCAATCATCTCCTGGTAATGCCCACTTGGTACATCTTATTGCTATGCTAATATTAACTGTTATTGAAACATTTTAATGAGTTTTTAATTTAAAAGTGGTAAATTTAAAAAGGGTGAACATTAAATTATTCAACTTGAAATAATGGGAACAGGAATATTCTGCTTTGCTAATGGTGATGTAAAAGTTTTGTTGTGCATACCAATACTTCTAGAGATCATTTTAGTTCATCTCCCAGGGACGGCAAATTCTGTTTGGCATTTAATAAAAAACCATGATGAGGCAGCACAAAATACCCGGGAATCACCTGAGCAGCTCCCAGAGCCTGGAAAATAACCATGGATTGCCACATCCAAACATTAGGTGGAAAGCCACCCCAGGGAGAGGACGCTTCCTGTAATGATGTTAAAGGTCTACTTACGGAGGCAATGGAAAGTGCTCAGTGTGACCCTGAATAGGGGTCTCTAATAGGAAGGGAGCCAAGCGCAGGATTGGGCACGTTTCTCGTAGGGGAGAGATGTCCGTCCCCACGAAGGCGGCACACCCAGGCTCTGCTAGCCACCCGCCCACCCGTTCCCCCGCTTTCATCACTTGCTATGGAAGCACAGGCACAAAGCGCTGCGTGGGAACCCGCCTCTGTTGGCTGTTCTTGACAAGATCTCACTCCTGTAATTTAACCCAGTCTTTGTCAAGGAAGGTTTAATTTCAAAGAGCCCCATGCTTTTTACAGAGAAAGGGATGCGAGTCCTCTGGCTCGCTTTCCCACCCCAGCCAGCTGCCCAGCAGCTTGCGGCTGCTCTTCTGCTCCAGGTTACCTAGCAGAGCTGGCAAGGTAAAGCATGTGCTGTGCAGGAGCATGGGGAGATGTCATGTGTTGGGTCTCAAGGGTGCACATAGCTGCTCTGAGGGCCAGGTTAGAGAGACAGCAAGCCCTTCTGTTAAAGTTGCCAGGGGGAAAAAGTTACCATGTGAGCATGCAATGGCAACCAGGAAGATCCAGGATATAAGGTTCTCTGTGAGCAATCAGTTGACTCCTCTAGAGGTCAGGATCTGGTATAAACAGAGAAGTAAGACCACTTAGACGTTCATTGAAAAATAAAGGGCGCAGATGGTTTAGGCAGTTATTGAAACATACTGAAACTTTTTTTTGTGTAGGACGTGGAAAGGAACAGCTACATGGGTTATATCCAATAGACAGGAACTGTCTTTTATTCGTGTAGCCTCAAAGGAAAGTTTTAGGAAGGGTTTTAGGAAGGTAAACGTCAGCACGGTCATGAATTCTTGTCCAAGGAAAAACAGTGTTAAACAGATCTAGGAGATCCTTCAAGAAACAGCATTAAGAGCACAAGTGCAAAGTGTTCCTGTGCAAGCAAAAGAGAGGAAGGATAGTAAGAAACCAGTTTATCTAAATCACAAATTTTTCACTTCAAACACGAGGAAGAGTATGCCTTCAAACACTAGGAAGAAGAGGGGAGAGTAGCCGTAAGATCAAAGATTTGTAAGTAGCGGTATACCGTTAGACAGACCAATGCACAAAATGCGACGCATCGGTGGCCTGATGAATCTCCTGAGGAGAAAGACTAGACATACAGTGGTTTAGTAAGGCTTTTGACATCATCCCACATGCTATTTGCATATGAAATCTAGGAAGTTGGTTGAAAAGCCATAGTTGCTAGCAAAAGGAAGGGGGGGTTAAAACTAGTGGGCTTTTGTGGGAGCCTGCTGCAGGCCCTGTATTTTTCAGTATTTTCATTAGCCGCATGGATCATGTAGGCTGTAGTATCTCCAACACTGGGGGTGTTTAAGAAGATGTCAGGCAAGTATCTGTCAGGTGTGACACAGAACAGTTGATCCAGCCTTCAGGCAGGAGCATGAACTAGGTGACCTCCACGGTCCTTCTGTGCCTCGCATCAAAATATTTTAAGCTAATATGCCAGAATTTAAACTGGAATGGCGGAGACACAGGAAAATATTCCTTTCTGCCAATCCTATTATGTGGGCTGTAACCTGTAGCAGAAGGGTGGGGGGAGTGAGGGATGCAGTAACATCTTAAATCACCGCTGTAAGACTCAACAGAGCTCATCTGTCAGCAAGTCTTGACAGGAGAGTCCTAAAAAACCCAAACAGGACTAGCAGGTCTGCAGACTAGGTGGTTTTTTTCTTGTTCTTTTTTCCCCCCTTCTCCCTCCATTTACGGTCTCTATCAGCCCTTATTTAAGGGAAGACAAACTCAGTTATGCTCGAGTTCAAATGAAACTTTCCAACTTACAAAGTTTCATTGAGTACCAAATGATGCCAAGCAAGCTTGCCTGTCCCTGGCTGACATAACATTGCATGACTCCTGTCCCTGGGACCGRCACAAATACCAGTTATCAATCTCGCAGGCAAGGGAAAGTTAAATGAAAGATTGAGGGAAACGTGCGTGCTGACAGACTAGCTTTCCACACCCCTGTTGGGTGTTGTGGGTTGCTCAGTCGTACTAAAAGTGCGGCTGTAACATGAGATGTAAATAGCTTTTACATTATCGGGGTTTGGGGTCAGTACCTCAGACTGTCCGTAAAAAAAGGACTTTCGCAGACGTGGTGTGGGAGCCAGGGGTTTCCTAATCACCTCTCTGCTCTTTGGTTTCCCTAACTGGGGTGGTGAACGTTCCCTAGCCCTTGTGAGTGCTCTGAGCTGAATAGATGGAAACAACTGTTTGAGAGCGAAGGATTTAATCATGCTACAAAGGTTAAAAAATGCTACTGGTAGTCTTACCCAAGGCTTGAAATACATGTTTATACATCGTACAATAAGGACCCAGAGTTACGAAAGAGCTGAATTATGCATCTAGCACTATGCTGAGTGCTGATTGTATAAATAAAAGTTCTAAATAGTTTCAATTCCTTATGTGTGTTTTTAAAATACCCTTTGTTAATGCTCTTGAGTTTGGAATAACTTTTAGGGGCAAGGGATCAACAGTGATGTGAAGGTGAATTTCACGCCCCTCTTAATCCATGCCATGAAGTTATTCAAAAGTCAGTGAAAGATCAGTTCCAGTTCAGCCTGCACTGATGCCCTAATCTGCGTGCTGTCATCAGGCAATAGTGAGTTTGGAACATGCCATATGGGAGCCTGGCAGATGTTGCACAAACTGCCTTTTCCTTCCTGCTTCCTGGGCTTTCGTCAGTCATACGCTCTTTCACGGCAGCGTGCAGGAGCGGGATCCTATCGACCCCTCAGCCAGGAATTGCTCTGGTTGCTTCATTTTGCCTATTGCATGCTCGCGAGTCTCTGCAGTGTTTGTATTTTCCGTAATCCAGCCACATGTCAGAAATTATATTGCAATATTATCCCTGTTGCTTCTGTTTGTAACATCAAGAGTTCACTGGCAACAACTATTGCCAGTGGCTTTGGGGACACGTAATTTTCCAGCTAATGCTCCTTTGGGGAGTGGTTGTAACAGGATCCATCAAACCATACAGTATTTTGCCTTTTCTGACTGCTCATTTTTGGGGAACATCTGGATGGTGTTTGCAGGAAGGCACTGGTTACACTAGCCCATGCACCACGCCAGCCAGATGCCACCCAGCATTGTGCAGAAAGACATGGTCAGCATAAAACTGAGCCTGAGCTAATAAGCCCTGCTTAGATTATTTTGCATTAACGTGACTACACAGCGTTTACGTTAGATGTGGTGGCACAAGGATGAGCAGAACAGATACACATCCACCAGGAGAGGAGCACACAGACTCTACTAAAATCCCTCTCTTTGGCTCCTTGTTTCTTTGTCAAGGATGTACTGTTTCCTAGAGGTGCAACGCTTCTTTCCGAAGTCCATTTCTTTTGCTCACTAAACCTAGAGGTTTACTTCTGTGTTTCATCTTCTGAATGCAAACAGACTTTCCATTTCACCATGCCTCTAAACTAGGATGTCATCTTTGTTGTTGCTTTTTGTTTCTATACAAATGGGCTCCAAATAGCCGTGTTCATAAATGCAACTACTAAGCAAGGCTGCTTCCAAATGCATGCAACTGTGCTCGTCTGTAACTGAGGTCCCCAAAATAAAGCACATTGTGAGATGTACAGCAGAGTGCTGGTGGATTATTTAAAGGGACATATCACTTTCCCTAATCACCACTTTCAATTTTGTAAATACATGAGACATTAGTAGGTGCAAATCTGTACTGAAATGCATAAATATCCTGGGCTGGGCATCTTCTTTTTATAGTTAAAAAATAAAGAAATAAATAAAATAAATCTACAATTAAACAGAGCTTTCAAGAAACCCATTAAGTTTCTCAAACTCAAGTATTTTGAACTGTTTTGGGCCTTGGTCCTGTGGTAGTTGCTTCCCTGGTGTCAGCTGAAATCCCATCTGCGTGGAGTTTGTTACAGGATCAGGTGCTTCTGCAGAACAAATAATGGTCTATTACAGTGACAAACATTACTGGGTGATGTTCCATCCCATGGCAAAATATTTATTTTCTAGATATGAAGAAATGCAGAAAAGCATCAATCTATCTTTGATGCATGTGTAAGAAATGGAATAGTGTAGTACAGTGAGTTCATGTAATATATATACCTCTCTCAAAATACATGTCAATCAGATGAACAGGAGGTAATGTCACTTCCTTTTACAGGGTGGAAGGACAGCGTGTCCTACAAGAAAACAGGCATTGCTGATTTGTGCCAAATCTCATACTGGTGTAATGGACTGATTTATTTCATTTAGCTTGATCACTGAGGAGTTTACCTTTCAAATCACTAGAGCTGTAAGAAAAAGGAGAAAATACACATCATGCATGTATAGGCAATTTGTGCCAAACTATTCAAAAGCAATATAGGTTGTCAGCAAATGGGGCTATTTGCTGTGTGCTAGTATCTGCTATATGTCGCATATTATCTGTAACAACTCTGCAATTCGTTCTTTCACTCTTGTTCTCTCTCTTTCATCGCATTAGATTATGTAGAGGCACTTCAAGGTAAATTTTTAAAACTGTGTGGGAGATGCATGTTGGAGAAAAACTAAGCAGCAAATACCTTGAATGTTTTTTAGCACAACTCCATCTGTCACCTATTTTGACAACTTACCTGCTCATGTCACCTCTGTCTCACGCTGCTGTGTTGAGTCATATTGTGTTATCTCAGAATAACATATTTGGAGCCAGGACTGCCTTAAAAATGCCGTATGCTTGGTAATTATAAGATAGGCTGCTGTGCATAAAGAATATACGGGACAGATTATTTCTGTTCAGCCACCTCCACAGCCCTGCTGTGTGTGTAGTGTTACGCTGTAATGAACCCGCTCAGCGACACCGCACACTTAGGGAAGCTCAAGGTCAAGAGACTCATTTGCATCGCGAGTGCAACACCTCTTGCTGAAGTACTATTCCACATTGCCCCCACTGATACGTCTTATTGCCCAACTGCTCCTTCCAGATTGTGCAAGATAACAAGTCAGCTAAGAACGCTCAGAGATGACAGTGATATAAAATATTAATATGGCCTCATAGAAAACAATCTATAGGCTCTTACAGCAGCTGTGGTTTTGTTTTGCAGTTTACGGTACTAAAAGGGCGCATTCAACTTGCAATCTAGGCAGTTTCAAAAGCGTGTTACCTGTAGGCTTCCTGATAATTTACAGTCACAAATTATTGTTTCTTTAAGCCTTTTCTGTCACTGTGTATAGGGGAGGAGTGGGAGAGAGAGAAGGGCTAGAACCAAAGTGAAAGCAGACTGAAAATACAGAATGAAGCTGCCAGCTACACAAAATAAACCAACGGGAGGAAATAAAAGGAAATCCTCCCTCCCCACTCTCTTTTCCTGAATGGCTGCTATTTGGTGTTTCCCTTTACACATGGAGGTGCATGTGTCTCATGAAAAACCTCGAGGCAGAGAGTGGCCCTTTAGAAACTCGGAGGAGGAGGGATAGCCTGAGGGGCTGGCAGGTGCCTCCCTATCCCAGCCACCAGGTAGGTCCAGCTGGTTTGGGGTTTTTGGGGTGGGAGAGCATGGGGCAGGGGGGCTTCAGTAATTCACTAGGATGAGCTACACACTTAATGGCATTTTTCAGAATTGATAATTAGCCACCGAGGGTACATGGAGGTGAATACTAAAGCAGGTGGGGGTGATCACTGCAGTATTAAGTCTTTTTGTGCAGTGTGGGCTCTGATTCTACAACTGGTTGTAATGAACAGAAGGAGTCCCTCTGACTCCATTCAGCTGTCGATCAGGCCATACCCATGTTCAAATGCCAGAGCTGTCTGGCCAACTTGCCTGCTCACATTCTTGAGGGAAGTGTGATACGTGAGACTTGTTGTGGAATTTGGAGCCCGAATGCTTGTTAAGTACTAGAGTGCTGGTCCCGCTGCACGCCTTCCTGGTGTTCAGGCCATCAAGGACTTCGACATTATGATGTTTTGAAGCTGTGCAGAGAGGAAATGCAGGTCCTGGGAAATGGTAGAAAGGGAAAAGCTTAGGGATTTTGATTAGCGGTCATCCCTGTCTTAAAATGCATCAATATCCTAAGGACTACTGTCAGAGATTATAAAACTGCTCTAACTAGGTCCACAGCATAGGTGGGCAAGGAGGAAGGAGTGCTCAAAAGCTTAGCTTTCTTTTTGGCCCTGTAACACAAGAGCCTGGCATTCCTGGCATTTAGGGATTTCCTCTCCTCTGGAGGCCTGGTGGACCCGGGAACAGGCTGTATGATGCAAAGGCATCATGTAATGTGTACCCCTCTTGCAGCTAGCAACCTCGGCGGGAGGCTGCAGGCTGGGCAGGATAGGGCTCAGTGCCCTGACACATATCGTGAGATTAGCCCGTGTCAGCACAGTCCTTTGGCAAAGCCAAATATAAGCATCAGATCATATTTATGCATCCAGCTCGTACCTGTCCTGCCAAGCTCGCACAAGTGGCACTCACTGCTAATAGGTTTGGGGACATCCAATGGCAATGGAAATGCATTGACTTACTATCCATTGATGAGCTTTGCAGAGACAAAACATGTTTGTGTTAAACCAGCTCTGTACTTCAGTAAGATCATTTTGGAAGTCAAAYGTGTACATATTTCTGAGGTGGTTTCTACTATGTTACTTTAGGTGGATTTTCCTGGACTACATCTTGCCTAAAAGCTACGGGAGACCGGCACATGGTATAAGAGGCAGCTCCTGAGCTGAAGAGCATCAGGCATGTGATACCGCATACAGGCCCTTGAATAACGAGCTAAGGAGACAATTATCTAGCGTGACTGGTACATCTGATTGCATGTAGAAGATTCCTCCGCTTCACGGTGAGAACGGAAGTCCCAATACAGGAGTCGCAAAAGCAGTTGAACATGTGGCTTCCACCCAATTTCCCTAGCATTTTTCCCTCTTTGCGTAGGACCATAGTGACAAGATATTGCATGGTGGAACTGTAGCTGGTAATAAGAAAGTTCACCAGGCTGAGGACTTGGAACAGCACTCGTGTAGCTTAGTAGCAGATCATTGGCCTAGGAGGATGGAGAGCCAGCCCGAACCCTGCCAGGGGCTTTTCCATGTAAGATTTATTTATATTTATTGTTGCAGATTTCTTTTGGATGGTGGGGAGGGATAAGGGAAGCTGCAGGGCTACTGTCAACCTTTTGCTCTCCAAATACCGGTCTAGCTCCAGTACCACTGGGGGCAGGCTCAGGGTGGTCTCCCAAGTTTTGGGTTCTCCCAGAGGCTCTCTAGCCTTTCCTACACATCTGAAGTTCTTGTTTCCATGCCTGAGCCTGGTGGACAATGTAAAATGGGGTCTTTAAGGTAGAGTCCCATGAAATATGACAGCTTCAGGCAAGAATGAAACGCTGTCATTTCTTTCCTGGGGTTTAGACTGCACCAGGTCAGACTCGGAGGAACTTGCAGCCAAGCTGCAGAAGAGGCAGCTGGGTTCCAGCAGCCGTAACAGCACGGTCCCACCAGCCGTGCCTAGTGCAGCCTGGCACCAGCCTGCTTAGCTGGCGAAGGTTTAGCACTGGGAGCATGGTGGGTGCAGACCAGCCCTTCTCCTCCCCGAGCGCACCCGGACCACCTGGCACCCCCACCTGAGAAAACCCTCCCATCTCTACCTATCTTCTGCTGGCAGCACTCGGAGACTTGAGGGGCAGATGCTGCTGAAAGTTTATCTTGGGATCAAACACCAGGTGTTATAAAGGTCATTAATGTTTTCCAAGTAACGTTCTGTTTGCTTCTCAAAACCTCTGCCAAGTTTCTCTGAGGTGTGTTCATAAAATGCTCTGGATGTCTCATACAATAAAAAAGGTAGCAGGTTTCTAAACCAATTTGTGATACATCAGTAGCATCTCAGAAGAGTATGTTCTTATTACTTGGAGTTGTTCAGGTTGGCTTCCTCACCAACTGAACTCTTACACTTGGAATAAAACAAAAATCCATGTTGTTTATATTTTAGCAGTTTTGCAGATTTAGGAGTGTTATATTAATTGAAACATGCCCCAGCTGTTAATTTCGGTTTCACAATCTATCCCCACTGAATGTTATTTTTACGATATAGTGATCTTGTGACGTGTATCGCTCTTGGCTGGTATTCCTCTGGCAAGGAATTCAACCAATTTAGAAATTCAGAGGAGGATGCAGGATTACTTGCAGAATGGATGCGCCAAAAGACATTGTTCTAATGACAGTCAATCATATAACTAAAACAGGTCAGTTAGGGATGAAGATACTGTTTTGTTTCATTTTAAGATATGTACCCAGGCTTGATACATTTTCCAAATTACCCTACGTAAACAGTCTTATGTCGTGTTTGGTGACCCATATATTCACTCCTTTTCATTTCTGGTAGGCTAGGGCCAATGGGAGAAAATTGTTTACATACACAAAGCCATGTATCTTTTTCCTTCTAATTAGAGTGTGTGCACACATCCTCTTCACCCGCTGCCCTGTGCTTGCTCCCTCGCCCCCTCCCCGAAGTTCTTGCCGCCTGTAACTTTTTGTCTTCCGCTGCGACCTCTTTCAGTTGGAGCAAGGCAGGTTACTTTAACAGTGCCAGTTCTAGGTCCTTATTAGTGTGGTTCCTTGTGGCTGAAACGAGTTAAGGAGCAATTACATGAGCAGCCGAGCAAGCAGATAAGAGGGGATAACAACTTGCAGCAGAAGGAAGTGACGAGCAGATGGAGGATGGGGTGAGCAGCTCTTCAGGTAGGATAGCTGTAACCAGACGGGCTTTATAAACACAGTCTTAATTGTTACCTACTTTGTATCAACCAAGAAAAGAAGGGGGTGGATTAGGTGTTCAAGGCATGGCGGTTTTTTATCCACATACAAGATCTTGGGAGTTCACTCCTTCAATTTAGTTAATTTTGTTATTACTGCAATTGAACCTGCTCATGCTAAATATTTATTTACGTACATTCAGCCTAGTTGCTTGCAGTATTCTTTTCTGAGCTGCTTTAAAATTGTTCCTGCCTTTCTTATGTTGAGATTTCAGAAGTGTATACATGTCCTTTAGGAACACTCCTTCCAGTGGAGCATACAGGGAGGCTTTGACATGCTTGGCCACTAACAGGGTTTTCTTCAAATAAAGCTCCGGGTTGCATTAGGCTTCCATCATCCTAGATTTTGTGGCAAACTGTTCTAATTAATGAGTCACTATCATATTATCAGAAATATATTCTACCTACTGATTTTCAACTGCAAATTATCTCTTTATGTGTATTTTGTAAAACAGGAGACAAGGACCATGTTCTATAGCAGCAATCTTAGGGACCTTATTTGTCCATGTCAATCAACTCTGCAAAATGTATTTTTCAATCAGAGGATCTGTCTTCAGAGAAAAAAAGCAAACCCAGTAGGATCCAAGCCTAAATAATTAAGGCCAGAGCCTTAGCTAGTGTGAACAGGAATATTGAAATCATGGGATACATAGCAGATGTTACCAGCTCAACATCAGCTTTTTTTATATTACAGCTGTGATAGAAACACTGACCTTATGTTACAAGTAACAATTAGACTTTTCATATTGTAGTTGGCGTACTCTTTCTCTTTTCTTTTTCTTTCTCTTTTTTTTCTTCTTTTTTTTTCTTTTTCTCCCCCTTTTCCCCCTTCTCTTTTCTTGCTCTGTTGAATTACTTTATTAGAGTTCAAGATCTGGACAAGTCAGGCATTCCTGATAAACCTGTGTTACCAGCACAACATTTAGTCATAAAATTTCAGAACAAAGGGAATGAAAAGCATATTTCACAATATTTATTTCCTGCAGGTCTTAGAATAGACCAATATCCTTCCTAAACTTCTTTGCAAGCGTTCAGGTATAATTTGGATGAGTTAAGTATAGAGACGAGAGGGCATGTTTCAGCTACATGAAAGAGGTTTATATTGTCATTTCAGAATGGAAAATAGAGTACGCATAAAAACATGTCTTGCGATTTAAAGAGCAATTAACGTTAAAGACTCTATTGGCTAAACCTTTGCTGGACTGCTCAAAATATTGGCTGGCAGAGAGAACGAAGGAGGTGGCTTCAGCAAACGCAAAGTCTGTCTTACATGATATTTAAAAAGAAATATTAATAGGTACCTTCCAGTACATAGTAAGTCTCTCAGATTAAATTCCTGCTCAGTTTCCACTTAACCTTTCAACCCAATCAAGGAAAAGTTAGGTTGAAATAGTAAAGATGCATTGCTTTGAGTGAGAAGTTTTATCCCGAGACTGGGAGACTGAGTTTAGAGCAATGCCAGAGAGGTAAATTGAGAGCCAGTAGCACATTTGTGGGGGTTTGGCTCCCAGGATGTTGGCACAGGGTATGCTTACTGTGTCCACTTGCCCATAGCTGCAAAGGGATGCTCACGGGAGGCTAGAGAATAACGTACCCTGCCCAAGACAGCCCTGCTCTACAGTCGGACATGCCTGAAGAGCAGAGCCTCTGTGTCAGGATATTTTCTCTATGCAGAGAGAAACTGGAATGAGAGACAAAACACAGGTCAAAGGGGGAACCAGACAGAGTAAATGAGAGATGAGATTGAACTGGAGCAGTCAAAGAAAAGAGCATCTTTTTCAGACACATGAATGAATGGTTAAACTTTAAGATTGGACTCCTTGCAATTGGCTTGAGCTCAGTAAGGAAAATAGATTTAGTAAGTTAGAGAGGAATAGAGCCACTGTGCGCTCAGAAGAAATATATCAAGTTTTTGACACAAGGCCTATTTACTGTTTAATTCCCACCGCACAGAGGTGAGCCCCACCCTGGCGCATGATGGAGCTGCTTGATCAGTTTAGCTGCTCTGCAAGGGCAAAGCTACGAGAGAAAACTGAGAATGGCCATCTAGTGCACGGCACTGCTTTCAACTTTCTCTGGCTCTGAAAGTTACTCTAAAAGTAAAGATGATGATGTAAAGGTAAGGAAAAGAGACTTGCTCAGAACGGCAGGACGCTGTGCGTGCATTTTGAGCGTGAAATCTGAGTTCTTTGCATGGTCTTTATATGACATGTGGGAATGCTGTACCAGGTATGAAATGAGTAGACTCAGTAACTGTTTTGAGTGTCGCATGATCATATTTGCAGTGACTGTGGACTGAACTGCGGTGCTCTCACCTGCGTTATTCAGCTGAAAGCAATGCAGCCGCAAGAGAGTGCCATCTGAGAGCTTGTGTTTTCTCTTATGAACCTAACAGCATGCAGCTACAGCTGATGGTGAAGCCTTTGCCCCATAATCCCTGGCTGCTTTTGTTTGCTCTTGTGCAGACCTACCATTCTAGCATGCGCATGTGCGTACGTGTGTGTGTATGAGAGATTAAATTTTACTGTTAATTGTATCACACAAATTGTGTCTGTTTCCTATCTGATGCAGTTTGAGACTAGGATAAACCAGCTAATATAATCAGTTAGGTAGATTCTCTGAAATCCTGCACTTAGTTCGCTACATGCAGGCTTTGGAAGTTAGAATATTACATTAAGGGTAATTTCCTTGATGCATAGTTAAAATCAGCCACTTTTATAGTCTGTCTTCATCTGTGTGAATCTGACTTGGCACAATTAGTTGTAAAAGCCACAAAATAATTGCCTATGAGTGGCAGATTATTTTTTTTTCCCCTCACTCATCAGTTAAGAGATCCTTAATTGTGGAGACTGTAGGAGGCCTCATATCCCTCCTGCTCCTCAGGACTTGGTCTGCAGTTGCCAGTAAGCAGGAGTCAAAGCAGATTGCAACCAATTCCTCAGCTTCATGAATACTAACAAATAAGTAAAAGCTGATAAAATAATAAATCTTCATTTGGCAAACAGCAAAGGAAAACATTAATGAAATCTGTTGGCTGGAATTGGAGTTTCACCTACCCTTACTGACCTAAAGATGGCATCCATAGGATGGAGGGGAGCAGAACTGCTGTCTTCCAGGAGGACAGTGAAGCATTTATATTTCAGAAAGGACTGAAGTTGGTTAAGCAACATTACTGACCCAGGCCATATGGTCTGCTCTTGGCTGTGCTCTAGCATCTTCTCCAAAGGGTAGACCTTTACGGAAGCTTAAAGGTGTCAGGGAAATGTCTCCGGTCCTTCAGCTGCAGAGCTAGCTGCTTTTCTTTCTGTATGTGCCGAGAGGTGCAGGCATCATTTGCTTCCTGCTGATGTCTACCCAAGAGATATATCTCTGTTCTGAGCTAGGGACAGCCGTGCTGTGCTGCATGCTGTGCCGGGGATAATGGGGCTTCCGGAGCCTCTGCTCTCCCTCCAGGCACACAGGACTCTCCCATTCATTCATTCATTCATCCACCTAGTAAAAATATGTTGGTGTGGGAGGCTGGGATCACACCCAGCTTGGCAGAATTATCAGATTCTGAAGGAGAAAAGAAGTTCACAAAGTGATACTGCGTCATACCCGTGAAACCTGGTAATAACGATCCTGATACGTATTATTTTGCAGTAGCATCCTAGCAACCGTGTCAAATAGAAGAAAAAACATGAGAACAAAGAGCGCATGTTAGAACTACCCTGAAGAATGTCTGAATTAATTATGCCTTTTAATTTTTTGAATAAAAATCGGGTGCTTATTTCATTATTTATAGCACAAAATCAAAACATTAGTCTCTTATTGATGATGATGTTGATTCTGCCCAGGTTGTGTTGGTTGTCCTGCTATCAACAGCAGCTCTGAAAAACTTGACATCCTTCCATGCTTTTAGAGAACCAGGAATGAAGTGGCTTTTCCCTGAACTGAAACTGTAGTTTAGAAATTAAAAAAAAAAAAAAAAAAAAAAAAAAANCAACAACAACAAAAAAAAAGCCAATGGAAATCAAAGTTTGTGTGGGGAAAGAGTATTTTAAACTTTTACCAAACATGTGAAATAAATAATAATAACTATGTGGACTGTACACATCAAAGCAGTGCAAACTATTAACCAATTAATCTTGAAAACACTTCTGTGAGGCAAATAAGTTGGCTACTATGCTACGTAGTTACAGGAAACTTAGATTTATCAAAATGAATGCTTACCCTGCAACCAAAAAAGGAGATATGTGCCATCATTTAAACTTCCTGAGGTGATAAATACACATTTAAAAAAAATGATTTGCCAAGCAAGTATTATCTGCAGAATTAAGGTAGTGTATTCTCTAAGTATTTCAACAGGAGCCTGTGCACATTGTTAACTTTAAAATAGCTCATTTATTTTCATAGTTCAGTTCCCTTTAGCAAATAAAATGCAGTTTGGCAACCTGTATAACGTAAAACATGTCTGTAATCTGTATGTAACATACAACCAACAAATTTTTAAAAATGGGAAGTCTGACCCACAATTATGTCCCTCAGGCTTTTCTATCAGCAGAACTGTCCCGCAATCAAAGCTGTGCTGCTTTAAAACTGAAATAATGTAGTGATGGATGATTCACGTCCCTAGTTTAGTGATCTGAGCCAACAAAAATTGCAAGGAGTTGCTCCTTTCCAAAGCTGGTTTAGTGTTTCACAACCTCCTCCTGTTTAATGAGAATGTTTGCATTTATTATTATTTTCACCCATCTCTCAGTCCTCGTTAATATTAATCCTTGCCTTCACACTAACATGAGCTGCAGGAACTGTAGCAGTGATGCTGCAGAGTAATTGTGTTTATAACTGTAAATACAATTGATTGCCGTTTCACCATATGAGCATGAACTTAACACCTGTAGGATCTATTACATTGTGAAGGAATGTTTTAAGTGAATTCAAGTGTCAGCTAAATTGATACTTAAAGATATGAAATTCAGCATTGATAAATGGAAATGCTTTTTTACACAACACATGATTTAACCGTGGGCCTGTCTGCCACAGCAAATTGTTCAGACTGAGATTTAGAAGGATTCAGATTTAGATGCTTATGTGGAAATCAGAAATACCTAATGTTATAATTAGTGCAATAAATAGTGAAAAGGATATTGAACCTCATGTTCTAGGATGTAAATCAGTGTCTAACTACTATAGAGCAGGATATGAAAGCAGGCTGTTTACATCTGCCCAATAATGTGCTTTTGCGTTTCTCCTGGTGTATTAGGTACTCATCAGCATCAGACAACAGCTGCTTTGGTTCTGACATAGAACCCATCAATTCCAAAGGTGCTTTCTTACACTCTTCCTAGCAGGAAGATGTTGCTCACACTGCGATAGCACCCGAATTCTTTAGTCCAGGCTCAGAACAGCAAGACAGGAAGGTCTGCAAACATACGGCATCATACCATTCTTCCCCCAAAGACCGCATTTAACTCTCCTCACTGACAGGCTGTATTCAAGTTCAGTCTGATTACTTCTTTCGTAAAGTTAAGATTTGAAACTGGTTTGGAAAGCATGTTTACATCCCTGTTGTTTTGAGGGAGATAGTAGGTTGCATGAAAAAACTTTTGTCCCAATACAGTGTCATGCCTACTGAGCACAGATGCTTAATAAATATATCGTATGATAGGTATTACAGAAACCGTGTGTAATTGGCGCACAACCTTGGGTCAGGAGAGCACCACTGAAGCAAATTCATGATTATGGCCGGTTGCTACTCTGTGGTTCACACCATGGAGTGGTCTGAGGGCACACAAACTGTATTTATTCCTTTTGTTTAAACCACATGAGAAAATGCTCTCCAGGACTACACCTAATATACAGTTCACAGGACCAGACTAGAGCTACTCTGAATAAATCCCTGAGATAAACATAGTGTGCACATCAAGCGTCTGCAGATCTGCTACTGCTGGGCTGCACTGTTCACTCATAAAGACCTGGCCTTCACAGGCTTGCTGCTGTACAAGGTGGTTGTTGCCACTCCGGTGTAAGTTGCCTAAGGCAGCTTTCCTCTTCCTCCCACATCTTTTAGCATCTTTCTTTTTCAAATGTTTTGCCTCCCTCTTCAAAGCCATGAAGACATTTTATGAATCTCTGGTACAATAACTAGCCTGATAAATATGCTTGAAATGGATTTGGTAACTCACATGGACTGTGAAGTCATAGCTTACAAGTGATGTTAGGTGGTAGAGCCGGGAAGAAACTGGAATTTCTTTTCCTGARAAGACGCCCAATTTTGAAATAACATGAAATGTAATCATCTTGATGGTCTTCTGTTTACTATTATCCAAATAGTCTGTATCATTAACTGGTGGCCCTTGATGGCCCCCAATGTGCTGGGGAGGTGTTATCTCTTTTTCTGTTTTGTGTAAGCCACGTAGCAAATTATTATAGCTGCTTTTCTTCTGCTACTAAGGAATAGCTGTAAGAGTGCTGAGGGAGGAGGGTCAGGGCCAGGTCTAAGTCAATCCTAGTGGTTCCAGCAGTCTTTACCCATATCCCACTGAGAAGACAAGGATTTAGACCCTTTAGAGGGTGGCTGAGCACCCCTGTCCTACTGCAGTCTCTGTCGAAGGGGAGGGTGCTGTCTTTACACAGCAGGCAATCGGTAGCAGTGCAGTTTAAAGCTCTACAGCCCCAGCACTGTCAAAGCCACCATCATTCCCACATCATAGTGCCTTTAAGAGCACAGATGCTGAAAGTCCCAAGAGACAGGTATCCTGGGCTGCTGGTAAAGTTGGAAGAAGCTATGCAAAGCACAGGACATTCCAAAACTGGAAAGGGATGATGCAGTGATTTGCAAAGCATTAGCAGCACAGCACTATCCTGCAGTAGAGGGATAGAAGCTGAACACTCAGAAAATGCAGATACATCCTACAATAACAAATAAAGAGCTAAAGTAAAAAGAGAAGGAGCAATATGGTTAGTATCTGATAATATATCTACCCTCTAGCCGCTGCTGAAAGACGTCCTAGCCCACACTAAATTTAAGATGGATGAGAAGTTTGCTGTCAAACAGGCAAGGCTTAAAAGAGTAGAGGAACTGAAGGTTTGATCTTTAACACCAGATGGAAAAGAGAAAGATGAAAGAAAAGTTAATCAGAGACTTTTCTTAAGCTCTACTGATTACTGGAAAGCTTTTGACATGGTCTGTAGTATGCAGAAGTGAGTGGTGAGCCTTGATACTAACCAGCTCACCTAACAGTTTTTTTTTTTCCCTCCAGAGTTTAACAACTTGGTCAATAGCCTGCTGGTGAGTTATTACATTTTCCATTGCAAAACTGACAAGGTATTTTTTCTTCATGACCCTCCCAAATGGTACTAGTGAATGTTTCCTTTAAAAGCCAATCTCATCCCCAGTGACACCACCAATGGAAGAAGGTCGAGAAAAGAAGTGATGGTCTTCTCCTGAGATGCAGAAACTGCCCTGTGAGCAGGTGCTTTAGGTCAGTTATTTAAAGAATGAGTGCCTGTTCATAAGGACTCAAGTGGCTTTCGAGCAGATGATCTCTGAAGATTTAGTGGTATTGGTTCATTCTGAAGAACTCCTCCTTCCACTTCCGTTTCTTTGGGCCACATAGGACACTGTCCTGGTTTACTGGACTGGAGAGGAGGCGGCAGCTATAGGGCTTTGCTGGATCCTGAAGTACTGAGCAGCCCCCAAGTATGGATCAGTCCTTTTCTAGATGTTCCCCCCTCACCTTGAGAAGCTGTACTATTGTCAAGTAGAAGTGGCCAGCACAGAGACTCGGTTCCCTGTGTGGTGGGGTCTCTGAGGTACCTTTTGAACTAGAATTACCCAGAAGACTGTTGGCAATGAGTGATTGCACCCACCAGATCAGTAGCATTCATCGCAGTCTCTTTGAGATTTAAACTGATAACCCAACAGATCATGTCTCTAGCTGGCCATATGACTTATAGCATCATATAGCTGCTATTCATCTTCACAGCTTCCTGCAAAGTAGAAGATGAGAATGATGTTATCAGTAGTTTGCATATGGGCAACGGATGCACAGAAGACTATGGGATTTGTTTCAAGGTCACGCTGTCTGTGGCTCAGAGTTGAACCCCTTGAACACAAGACCTTTCTACCTCGTTCTTATATCTAATGTCTATGAATATATTTTTCCATTATGGTTTAAGCTGTTCTGTTGGTTCCCAACTTTGAAGCAGTTTCCTGCTCTTCCATGGCATGAATTTTTAACTCATCCATTGAAAGCATATGGGCTTTTGCTAGCAAGCAAGTGAATCTACAAGCTTGGAAAGGCATGTGAACCAGAGTTTGAATCTCAGCCAAACAATTTGTTCTGGCTTTAATCAAGATGTCTTCTTTTAACTTCAAATATCATTTTTTAAAATCCCATATCAAAACTTCTAGTGTCACACTATGAAATCAATAAATGCTACCAGTCGTTCAACTCAGAAATACTTCAAAGCAGCCTGAGTGATAGCCATTATTTTATTTTTAAAAATATTCATCAAAGCAAGGCAGTTAATATGAAGGCAAAACAAAATTAACAGCAGCGAAGAAATGTGTCAGTTACATTTTGAACTTGCAAAATCCCACGAATCCTGCTACTAGTTTTGCATTCAAAGTTTCTCTTCCCATTCCTATATTGACAGCTGTCGTGGTTTAACCCCAGCCGGCAACTAAGCCCCACACAGCCGCTCGCTCACTCCCCCGCAGTGGGATAGGGGAGAGAATCAGAAGAGTAAAAGTGAGAAGACTCCTGGGTTGAGATAAAGACAGTTTAATGGGTAAGGCAAAAGCCGCACACGCAAGCAAAGCAAAGAATTCATTCRCTCCTTCCCATGGGCAGGCAGGTGTTCAGCCATCTCCAGGAAAGCAGGGCTCCATCACACATAATGGTGACTTGGGAAGACAAACACCATCACTCCGAACGCCACCCCCTTCCTCCTCCTTCCCCCAGCTTTATATGCTGAGCATGACATCATATGGTATGGGATGTCCCTTTGGTTGGTTGGGGTCAGCTGTCCTGGCTGTGCCCCCCCAGCCTCCTCGCTGGTGGGGTGGGGTGAGAGGCAGAAGAGGCCTTGACTCTGTGTAAGCCCTGCTCAGCAATAACGAAAACATCCCTGTGTTATCAACACTGTTTCCAGCACAAATCCAAAACATAGCCCCATACTAGCTACTGTGAAGAAAATTAACTCTACCCCAGCCAAAACCAGCACATTCTCCACCCCTTATTCCATACCATTTACATCATGCTCAGGTCCCACACTATCCAATACATTCTCATTAACCACCATCCCCCTTCCCATCCTTTGATATAATACACAGATATCATTCCCTTAGTCTAAGGACCACCCCTGTGAAATGTCTGTAAAATGTCCATAAATGTCCACAAAATGTCCATTGAGTTCATTTAGTCCATGACTTTGGGCTCCATCTGTTATGGTGGTCACTCAGGACAGGAGAGGTGGTGTGTGTCATGGAGTTACTGGGCACCAAAGCCAGCTCAGGTCRGGTTGCTGCTGCACTTGCACTGCTTCTTGTAAGGCTTGTCCTCCATTGGTTCAGGTGGTTCCTGCTATAGTAATTCCTATAACATGCAACTCAAATCACAAGTTACAACAATTTAAAGGTATTTTCATTACAATCTCCACCCCTGGTCCCTTTGGGCCAGGTTGTAGGGTTTAACGTTGCAATGAACTCCTCCCCTTGCTCCTAGCCTGGCTAGCAACAAAGGCTTCTTGCTATAGTAATTCCCATAACATGCAACTCAAATCCCAGATTACAACAATTTAAAGGTATTTCCATTATAATCTCCATCCAGGTCCCTTTGGACCAGACCATCGGGTTTAACGTTGCAATGAACTCCTACCCTTGCCCCTGCTCCAGCTTCGACTTATCCACAGACTGCAGTCCCTTAGGGGTGTACCTGCTCCAAGTGGAGCTGTATCTATGTGCCACAGTCTCTCCAGGGGTATACCTGCTGCCGCACAGCCTTATCTACAGCCACAGTTGCTTTGAGGTGCACCTGTTCCAGCCTGGCCTTCTCCATGGGCCACAATGCCTTCAGAGGTAGACCTGCTCCAGCGTGGCCTTACCCACAGCCACAGTCCCTTCAGAAGTAAACCTGCTCCAACATGGCCTTACCTATGGCTGCAGTCCCTCCAGGGGTGTCCCTGCGCTGTCGTGGGCTTATCCATGGACACATGTTTTGAGGTGCTCCAGCATGACCTCATGCACAACCACTGATGCCTCAAGGTGTACCTGCTGCGGCATGGACTTATCCACAGCCACAAATGCTTCGAGGTGTATCTTCTCCAGCATGGACTTATCCTTAGGCCACAATCCCTTCAGAGGTACGCCTGCTGCGGCACAGACATAACCATGGCCACAGATGCTTCGAGATGTACCTGCTCTGGCATGGGCTTATCCACGGCCACAGATGCTTCGGGGTGTCCTGCTCCCACGTGGACTCATCCACAGGTCACAGTCCCTTCGACTSSAGTTCACACTGGAGTTCCAGCCTGTCCAGTACAGCAGCACAGAAACAGCAGCGATGCCCTGGCCATCTGCCAGCCCAGGYGCATCVCCRTTGCTGTTATCAAAATGTTCCCAGGCACAGCACAGTAAGATGATAAGCAGCACAGCAGTACAGCAAGCGGCAAAAGCAACAAGCAGCCACTAACGAGCACTAGACTCTAAATAAACAGTGAGGCAAGCAAGCCCCATGGCAAGCATAGGAGCTTGCCCATTAATAGCTAAAAGTTAGTAACAGCTATAAATTCAATCTAGCACATTCCAATCAAACCTGTCGTTATCTTGAACCCTTCAAGCCCCACGTTGGGTRCCAAAAAGGACTGTTGTGGTTTAACCCCAGCCAGCAACTAAGCCCCACACAGCCGCTCATTCGCTCCCCCGCAGTGGGATAGGGGAGAGAATCAGAAGAGTAAAAGTGAGAAGACTCCTGGGTTGAGATAAAGACAGTTTAATGGGTAAAGCAAAAGCCGCACACGCAAGCAAAGCAAAGCAAGGAATTCATTCACTCCTTCCCATGKGCAGGCAGGTGTTCAGCCATCTCCAGGAAAGCAGGGCTCCATCATGCGTAATGGTGACTTGGGAAGACAAACGCCATCACTCCGGATGTCCCCCCCTTCCTCCTCCTTCCCCCAGCTTTATATGCTGAGCATCACGTCATACCTTTTTTGGTCAGTTTTTAATATTTCTCTTTTTTTTGTTCTCATCATAACTAGTAACTTAGTTATGCAAATGCTAGTTTTAATGTAGTCATTTGATTCATCAAATATTTGATGTTATTTCACACCTCAAGGAAACAGTTACATTTTTGGCCCAGATTCTCCTACGTACAGTCCTGTGTGAGTAACCTGTCCTGACTCAACAATCTAATTGTGTGTTGGAGTCTCATCAACTTCAGTGGCTCTACTAAAGCTAAGTATGCGATTATGGGCATTCCTGAGTAAGGGTCATGGAGTTTTATCTTATTCCATGAATAGCTCAATGGAAAACCAGTGGAAGTGTTTATGAGTAAAGTTTCAATGTAAATAAGAGTTTTGAGATCTTGTCCATTTATTATAGCAACCACTATCCAATTTTATTGTGTACTATAATGGTACTTAAATTTATGTAGTGGAGATACTTGGACTGTAAAGATTTTCACAAGTCATTATTTTTAAATACTCATTAACACAATTTCTAGAATCAGTAAAAAGAATTCATGCTATATCTATTTTACAGTAGATATATCTGGGTTTTGTTAGATTCAGATTACTGAAGTTTATTTTATAATTCTGAAGACAGGTAACTAGCAGGGAGGCCCATCTGTGTGTAGCTTTGGGTGAAGTCATCTCACTTAGCTTTAGATGTCTGCAACACAGACACCTGATGTAGTCCCCCTGGGCTCTCCTCACAGTTAGTAGAGCAAGATCAGCACTTTCAGTGTGTCAATCCTCTGATTAGTTTTAGACATTGATTTTAGGAGGAAATGAATCATGTTGTAAAGTTCCTTTTCTTGCGATTGACTATAGAAGTGTTTAGGGCTGAGATTCACTCACTCACACCTTTTTCTTTTATTTGAGGTGCCCTACAGTACCTCCCTGGCCACCAGCTGCTGCCCCAGTGCAGGTCTCTCAAAGATCCTGTGTCCCATGGGCATAGCTTGGATGCCCCAGAGAAGTCTAAGATGCCATAGAGGCCTCTTTTTAGGTGACTGAATCCCCGCCAGATGCCAGCTCAGATACAGGTGCTATCTCCAGGTCAGGTGGAGCCTACGTAGTGGGCCCGTGAGAAAATGGAGCATATTCAGAGCCTGGAAGCTTTAGGCTGAACAAAACCTGGGAACATGTTCTCCAGGAAAAATATTCAGAGAAAACTAAGGCAGCAGCTCTTATCTTTTAAATTGAAAAGCTTGATGTCAGACCTCAGCAGCTGGAGAGTTTAAGCAAAGAATATCCAATGGCTTGATTCCCAGTTCAAGGTCAGGACTTCCACTGCATGGTATGTTTAAAAAAAAACTTTAAAAAAATAATTGGAGAAAACTATGTTACTGAGGCAGGTGAGGTGCTGATACTCAGTTTTGCCCATAGAGAAGCAATGAGAAAAGGCAGAGTGAGACTAATTAATCTGTTTTCTCCTGTCTCCCCATGCAGGGCGATACTGCAACATGAACGTGTCTTGCTGTTCCATTATTGTCTCTGCTCTGCTGAGTCTTCCCGGCTTCTCCGCTGGCAGGGATTCAGTGGCAGAGAGCAAGGCCTCCCTCGGTGAACCATCAGAGACCGGGCTTTTTCTGTTTCTTCTGTGCGCTGATGTGCCAGCAGCCAGCCAGCAGGTTGGTACAATTTGTGCAATTATCCATAGATTTATCTATTACACAATGGTGGTGTAAGCTGCTGTGTGGGTTGTGGTTCCCCCTGCAACCCAGGGCCTGGCCAGTGCTGGGGGCTGCTAGCCTTGTGCTGGCCTTGTGCCGGTGGCTGGAGTCACCCATAAGTCTCCTTGGCCACTGCTTTTCATGCCCAGTTACCGGTGCCCAGAGTGCCGGGCTCTGCCCCAGCTTCGGCACCACCCTTGGGCCTTCTGCAGCCCCAGTGCCAATCTGTAGCTCAATTTCAATTTGTGCTTGTCTAAGATGCACTTCTATCCATCTCCACCTTCTTCTCCTCCTCAGATAGATTTATCTTGATGGGTTGGAGACACGTAGGGCTGCTTACTGACACAGTTCCTATGTCTTGGTCTGCAGACAGCAGCTTTCACCTTCTCCTGTCGGTTCCTCAACAAGTCTCTCATGAGATGATGGATATCTCAGTCTCTGCATATTCTTAGAATAAGAATGGTAACACGTAATTCAAATGCAGATTAAATCCACTCATCTGATGCAAAAAAGGGAGATAGCCAAAGAAGAATTAGTTTAAATGAGAAGTAATGAAAACACATCTATCTGAATACATTGTGCTGGGAAAATTTTCAAAATGGAGCATAAATACCTTTCTCAGCACCAAGGTACCCTGCCTGGGACTCTAATTTTTTCTTCTCATGTTTAACAGTTGATCAGTACTGCCACCACCAGCTTCCCATCCTCTTGTCCTGATGCAATCCCCAGTGATAAGCACCAGCTCTAGCTCAACTGAAGTCATCCAGAAATGGGACCCAAACGCTTGTATACTAGTTGCATGGGAACCTGCTGAGAATGGATTACTGCCAAGGGAGTGGTACTATCAATAAGAAAATGGGAACTTGGGTGTAGAATTATTTGTTTACTGTTTATCCATGGCTGTGGTTTTTTGTTTTTTTTTTTAGTTGCAGCAGAGAGTGACTGTAGTATACTGTGTAGTGTTGTAACTTTGTTCTGTAAGGTTTCCCAAGAGTGAGACATCTGGGGAACCTTAAGCCTCTGTGATGATCATTAAGTCCCTGGAATAAAACTACAAGGAATGTTCAAAATCCAGATACAAGCTGATTATGGTATAGAGCCAGGCACTTCAGTCCTGGTGCTCAGGCATAGGACTGGGGTAGGGTTAGGGGTGGGGAAGTGAGAACTTTCAGAGCTGAGTTTCCAGAGTTGTCCTGTTCATCCCAGAAAGTCTGTCTGTAACTGGTGTCCCAGCATCATCTCCAGCTAGAAAGAAGTTGTTCCCCCAAGGGATGCTTCAGCAGTGGCTGGTGAGCTCCGGGAGAGGCTGTCCTCTCAGGTCTGGCAAGCAGATTTACCTTCAGTTTCTCAACAAGTGTCTGCCCTTTGTTTGACTGAACTTTTTTCTAACCGTGAATTCTAACTGCTTTGTAATTTTAATTCATTGTTCAATACCGCTGTTTTGGAGAATTTATGAACTCTTTGATGCTCTCTTCTTCTTACAAAAAGGATTTAAGAGTGGGACATTGTGTAACGGTACGTGCGCTTGGCACAGTGACCAGTAAATAGGATGTTTTTCGCTAGCTACGTGATTTGTGGTATGTTTCATCTTCCGTCTTCCATACTGTAGTTATTTCAGCGTCTCTGTCCTTCTTGTCCATTATGCTACCTTCACCAGCAGCATGGAAGCGAGCACCTGGTACTCAAGGATCACGTCTGTTCCAGCTGCTTTCCTCACCCGAGGCTGGGGTGCAGGGCACTGGGAGTGCAGAAGCTGGGGAGAAGAAGGGGGAGGCTGAGCACAACGTAGGAGACTGGGAATGCCGCAGGTGTGGGTAAGGTGGAAAAGAACARGCTGATCCGCACATGCAAGCTTAACTTTGCACCAGTCGCTCGAGTGTTTTGGCCATGGTGAGGACAATGTGTCTTTGCCAGCGGGTAGCGTAGGGCAGACCCTCAGGGAGAGCCTGAGCRTCTATGTGCAGGGGTTTGCTGCTGCTGGAGTATTACTGCAGGAAGAGTGGCTTACATTGTGAAGACTTGTCTATGAGATGTAGTACAGAGAGTGAGACAGCAGGTTAATGTGAATGGATGAAATCTGGGCAGTGTTTAGGTAGGTTTTGGACAGTTTGTTAGCTCCAGCATGGGGGGGGGCAAAGTTGAATTTGTCTGTGCAGTGCAGTTGGATTGCTGTGGAAAGCTCATCAGAAGTGGGCTTCTGCAAGTGACCTCGAGACTCCAGATCCAGCTGGCTGCTTTTGGCCAGGGGGGAACCAGGACGAGCACCCCGGGCGGGAGAGGGGCCTCTGCAGCCCCTGGTGTGTGCCAGATGCTGTGGGCCGGGCCGGGGCTGGGGCAGGAAACACAAGCGTGGCTTTGAGGGGCGGGAGCCCCGGGCTGACACCCTTGGGCAGGGCTCGGATGATGGCGGTGGGGCTGAGGGTGACGCCAGGGCAGAGGAGCGAAGCGGGGTTTGAGGGGACGGCGCCGGCTCCGGACGGGAGGCGCTGAGGCGGCGCGGAGCGAGGACAGCGCCGCCGTCGGGGCGTGAGAGCGCGAGGGGCGGCGGCTGCCGTACCTCAGGGCGGGGGCGGTGCCGGGGGCTTCGGCGGGAAACGCGGAGGTAACTCAGGGCGGGAACGGCGCCGGGGCCGGTGGGGGAGTTCAACGGGAAACACTGAGGTACTGCAGGGGTGGGACGGCACCGGGGAGGTTTCAAAGGGAAACACTGAGGTACCTCAGGGAGGGGATGGTGGGGTAGGAACCTTGGAGCACATCAGGTGGGCCAACCAACGGTGTGTTTGGGGCAGAAAATGGTGAGGTAATGCATCCTGATAAAGCCGGGGAGAGTGGCCTCCCAGCATGTCCGCAGGCTTGGGTTACCTGTGCTTGGGGACAGGGGCACTGAGGTTGTTCATCCTGTCCTAAGTATTTCTCTCTCTTTCCCGCAGCACCTGACTGGGCAGGGAAGGAAATGGGCAGGAAAATCCTACACCACAACACAGGTACCACGTACTGCTCTCGGTGTCAGAGATCTGAAAAACGGTTCCTACCTTGTCCTTAAACAGCTTCTGCTTGTACAGTTCTCCCAGGGAGAACACACATGCCCCAGTAAAATGCCGTATTAAACCATAGGTTATGCACTTTGCAACTTCCAAGCCCATCTCTGCATTAGCTCGCACCTACGGTATCGCACCGCACGTGGGATTTTGACTTTCAACCAGTTGTTGCTGTGTTTGGCTTTGGTGAGGATAGTGTATATTCGTGAGCTGTTACTGTAGGGTGGACTTTTATGGAGAACATGAAACTTTTGATGCAGGGCCTGGTTGATGCTGGAGTATTATCGTGGAAGCCTTCATGCAGGTGTTTGTTGATGATGGAGTAGCCTCTCTGCAGGAAGAGTGGCTAACTTTGTGAAGGCTTCTCAGTGAGATGCAGTAAAGAGAGTGAGAGAGCAGTTCAATGTGAAAGGATGAAATCTAGAAAAGTTTATACATACATTGCGGTTTAGTTTGAGAAGATGAAATCTGAATAGTTTGAAGGTAGATTTTGGACAGTTAGTTGGACAGTTGAAAAGTTGACTCTTCCTGGGTGGTGCAATTGGGTTGGTGTACAAAACTAATCAAAAGAGGACTTTTGCAAGTGACTCCAAGACTCAAGATCCAGCTGGCTACTTTAGGCCTTTTCACTCTGCCTAGCTGGGCTGAGGAGGGCCGTGCATGGCTGCAATGCYGCCAGACCCCAATGGAGCGAAGTGCTACAAGCTTAAAGCCCAGAAAATTCACAAACAAAAGGTAAGGACTGTGGAAATTTCTGGTATGAACTAGGACATCTATAACACTAAATTYGGTCGAGCACGCATATATTCGGTGGAGGGCATGCCAGGAAGCACTGCTGCTGTGTGAAAACACGCTGGTGAAATGGCTCCTAAGCGGAGAGGGGGTCTGTATGGGTCTTCCCAACCCTTTCTGGGATACCAGAATCCCTTAGGTAATACAGATCTTCGGTGTGGTAGCTCTGCCCTGTACATGTGGTTTGCTGGAGTCGGGAAGAATCACCATTCCCGTGGGCAGCACAGAACAGCCCCTGGAGCAGGGCACATCTCAGTGCTTTGGTACCTATTAATTTTGATCTGATTTGCTACTGTGTACATTTAGGATGGCAATTGTAGCATGGAGGAGGTGCCTCAGCCATAGCTAAGTTACTGTTCATCGGCTAACATGTTTTCATGAATACTTTGTTGTTTTTCTTTTCGTACCTGCTAATGTGATATAGCGAAGGCTACTTGGTACTGTGCACGCAAAGCAAAATTAAGTCTGGCAGGCAGCCCAGGAAGCCCTGCCACGTGTCCAAGCTGCTCACAGCACTCACAGAATGCTCCGTTTCCCCAACTTCGCTGCTACGCATTTTTCTCCAGCTGCTCTCAAACAACAGAGATCTTGTGGTCAAGAGCTTCCTGATGATTTGGCATAGAGGTGTAAACAGATAAAGTTCATGAAGAGGGTTTCTTGTAGAGATGGACTGAGTTTGCAATTCAATTTTTTCTCCTCTGTTAATTTCAAAGACAAATGTGCCAGACTCCTCCCTCCACAGGTGAAGTCAGCAAATTGGCAGGGACATTACAGAGACTTACTTTCAAGAAAAGGGGGAAAAATGATTTTTTTTTTTTTCTTTCCTAATTCTGAGCACCATTACCCCTCACCTCTGAACCAAGAAAGACTTTACGTGGTGTCATAATTTAGCAAATTACTTCCTCAAAGGAAGGTCAAACATTTTACCATTCGATCAATAGGAAGCGACTTACAAATCATGTGTATTGATCATTGTAATCATTCAGAGGAATGTAGGGCAGACACTAAAATCACATGCACTTAGTCTTAATTGCCCACATTAAAGCAATTATGCCCCAAAACTGTCATTGTCTAATGCTATGCACACTACCCAGCATGGTAACTTTTAGCCATACATATTTAATCATAAATCAGCCTCTTAGGTCTGTTGCACTAAAGACCTACAATATTGCTGTAATTATGCAAATATAACTGTGTCTTTTTTCATCAACGTGTAAAATCATGTTGCTTTTGGGAGCCAAGTGGAGGAAAATAAGCTGCTATATTAATGCAGCTGGTATTTAATACATGTATTTTACAGCTGTGCTATGTGTTCATGACACAAGTACTTAAAGTGACCTGAAATTGCTAATGAACAGAGAGCCTTTGTAAAAGCAGTCACAGGTCAAGGACTTGCAGATAAAACTTGTTGAGCGGTACATTGATGGTAGGCTTGTGTCAGGAGAGTGCTATTTGTTCCAGGATGTTTATAAACATTATTTTCCAGAGGATCATTTCAGCTAAAAGTGTCTCACCAAATTGGTATTTGTCTAGCATTAAAATAAATGTTTTCTGATCTTGTAAACATGAGGTGGGTGCCTTTTTCCTTTTGTCAAGGAAGCCAATGTGTAGTCTCAGGAAAGTTTTGTTTTGATTTGTTCCCACAGCCTCCACTGTGGGAACTGAAAGATTGGTCAGGAGTTTCTTCCTTCTGCCATTCCAGAAAACATTTCTAAACAGATCTGGAAAATGAACCATTCTTGGTATGCTATATACCTTGTATTTTGCAGACAAGAATGTTTGAAATTACAATTATTACCTAGCATGGGACAGCCAAATTTGCCCTTCACAGCAAATATGAGCTAAAGTCCCTTAAAGTTAATGAGAGCTTTTCTCCTGCCTTCCAGAGCAGAGATCTAGACCACAAAATAGGTACAGTGGCCCATTGGTCTGATGGGGTCAGTATTAGGTTCTGGCCAGCCTCAAGACAGTTCCCATGCAGCTCGTGGAGGTCTTCAGAAACAGACATCTTCTAACGCAGCCCAGAACAGAACAGGTCATGGAAAGGGAGAAATACACAAGACTGAATTGTAACACAAAGAGGCAACAAAAGGAAGGAGTTTCCCACTGCTTCACCTAGAGCCTGCTTTTAATTCTTGCCTCCCCTCTGAAGGAGCATGGAGCGAGCTGCGCTCTGGCTTTGCATGCAGAGGCACAAAGGGAAGGCGCAGAGAGAGAAGACAGGCTGCTGCGATTGCCAGGCACCTCCGCGCTACCATTTCCTGAGCTTTATTGGAGCCTGAAATATCACATCATTTCAGCGAGTGTTGATCGCTACATTGGTAGTTCTGCAAAATGTTCTTGTTGCACCTTCTCAGTCTTCAGCACAGTGGGCTGCTGACACGCAGGCCTGAGGGTACTTCTGCGAAGCCCCAAAAGGTAATGAGAGAAGCTGCCTTTTTGGCAGCGGGCTCCAGCTAAGGCATGTGCACCTTCCCTGGGAGATGTGCGAGTTGCAGATCCCTCAACAAGCTTCAGAGCTGCAGGAACAGGGAATGGTGCGTGGAAGCTAAGAGTAAATTGATTCAAACCTGGGAAGATCTCTGACTCCAAATCTCAGGCAAATTTATTTTAACAAGTTTTTGAGAATGTCAACAATGTTTCTGATCTTCTGGGGGTCTTAACCTGTTCAAAGCAGCAATGTGTAGAGCATAAGATACCTTGTTGGTCACATGTGTGTGCAGGTGGGCACTGAATCACAAGTAATTTAGTATGGGCTTTTAAAAGGGGGAAAGTATGTAATTTCTCTCGGAAGCCCTTAGCCCCAAAATTCAAGCATTAAGCACTGATCAGGGGAGAAAGCCCCAAGCTATTTCAGTGGAGGAAAAAGAACATAAAATTTATGGGCTCAAAATGGGTGCATCAGATCTGATCAGAGCGCCAATTAGGTTACAGGCTAGCCCTGGGTATGGCCAGTTTGGGGGCACATTGCCAGTCTCTCCCTGTGCAGCTGGGTGGTAAGGGGCTGCAGCGTGCCTGATCGCTCGGGAATCCCGGCACTTCCTGTACTCGTTCATTCTTTCAAGTAGCAATGAAGTTGTTTGGCTGGATCCTTTATGAAAGTTAAAATGGGTTTGTCATTTTCTTTTCGCTTCTCACACCTTATCTAGTTTCTACATTCTTCCCACTTCAGTAGTCAAAGTGATTGAAAGCCGAAAACTGAGCAGATCTGTCCCTGCAGCAACTTTCCTCGCGTTTCTCATTTACCGTTTTATCAAACAGGCTCTTTGTCTCTGCAGTCCCCTGATGTTGCCTCTGTTACACGGAGATATTCTTCAGGTCATGGGGGTTAAAAGGGGGCTAAAAAGGAGATCATATTGGACTTGCTTTACACAGAGATGTAGCATTAGACCCAACGCCCAATAGAGGAAAGATATACTACTCCTATTTGATGAGCAGCAGGCCAATAAATTCATTAATCATCATTTTATGCCTCATCAAACACTTCCCAAGTTCCTCCATGGGAGTTATACAAATTAGCCACTGAAAAGGCAGTAATTTTAGTTTAGCTAGGTAAGTGCTTTTTGATTGCCTTCCTGAACAATGCTTCCCTTGACAAGCTAATAAATCAGCCCTTTCTGAATCAGAAGTGCAGCAAGTGCGAACAATAACTCCACATAGTTTCTCCGCTGATTTCAGCTGGAAGGCCTAAGAGGATGATCTGGGATCAAAGTCTCTTACTTTATTGCAGAGCAAAAGCTTTCTTTATGAAGAAGAGCTACAGAGAAATGAGGGAAGGGGGGATTTTTTTAATCAATTAATGAGAGAAAAAGTCTTGAAACAAAAAGGAGGCCTAAGTCTCCGATGGCAGGGATGGCAGGAGGCTGGCGGGGTGACAGGGCAGCCCGGGCAGGAGCGGGCCCTGCCGCAGGTGAGGCTGGAGGCATGAATCGAGGAGCTGCTCCTGTGGAGAGCTGCGGATTACCAGGGCGAGTCAGAATAGAGACTGTATTTAATCTGCGACCAATTGATTCCTTGAGTGTTTCAGGTATTTGTAGTGTAGGTTTAGATTTGTTGGGTGGCTTTACAGTGGGAAGCCTTGAGGCTGTGCTGTCTTATCTTTTTTTCAAATTGCTGCCTTTGACAGTATCATTTTTTTTAACTTGGCCGTAAATCATTTCACTAATCAGCTGTCACCAGCCAACATGCGTACATTGGCATTCAGCCGGAGAATTTGTTTTGGAAGGCCTTCAGCAACAAAAACTATGTTTGTATCAATAACCGTCTGTTAATGTCTCATGCATACGGATGTAGAACACGGGGAGGAACAAGGGGAGACAGCAGTAAGGGAGAACAATTTGGTGGCGGGAAGGGGGGAAGAGCATTAATTGCCTCGTACGGCGCAGCCTCCCCCGCCCCGCCGCGGCTCAGGTGAAGCGCTTACCTGCGCTTACCTGCGCTTACCTGCGGCTCCGCCGAGCCGGCCTGCGCGGGGCTGCGCGCAGTGCTGCGGACCCGCGCGGGGCCGGGGCGCGGAACCCAGCGCCGCCCGCCGCTCCGCCGTGGCGGAGTCCGAGGCTTCCCCCTCCCCGAGTCTGGACCCGAGGTATTTTAAGTACAGCGTGTCTCTTCTCCTCTTCATTAACTTTCCCTCCACACATCACTGCATGCCTCTGAAAATAACTTGGCAAACTGGGAGCCGTTTATCTCTTTTATCTTGGGACCTGATCCAATTAAATAAGTGCACATTTACATTTGCATCCATCAGGCATGAGCGTGGAGAGGTCTGTGGTTTGCTTTAAGCAAATAAAAGCCAATTTCGCTGGAAAAGAGGTGTCTGGACCAAGACCCCCCCGTCCCGGCCGCAGGGCGAGCCGAGCCTGGCGGGTGCGGCCGGCGGGCGCAGGGCAGCGCTGCCCGCCGGCCGCGGGCAGGATGCGGCCCCCAGCCGGGCCCCTTGCCGGGCTGGACGCGCAGCACCGCCGCGGCAGAAAGAGGTGGTTATTGCACAAGTGCCTGCATCAGCCCGAGCCGGGCTCCCGGCACGCTGCGAGTTCGCACATGCTCTAATTATAACAGATGAGTAACGCCGTGCGGAGGACATTTATTTTCTGGTAGTTGGAGGCGAAGAGATTTCTGGCTGAGGAGGCTCGCAGCGCCCGGCGGCGGAGCCCCGGGCCGGGAGCCTCTCCGGCCGGCCCGGCGGGGCAGGACCCCGGGGAGATGCTGGGCGCCCCCGCTCCGGCCTCCCGCCGCGTTTGGCCCCGCCGGGCTGAGCCGGCAAAGATTTCCCTGCCGGCAAACGTGCAAGGGGAGGCGAGAGGGGCTCGGGCAGCCCCCGGCCGCCTCCCCGCCGCGGGCGCCCCTGCGCCTGCAAACCAGCCGTGAAAATGATGCGGGGCGCTCCCGTAGAGTAACTGGTATTAAACAAACGCAGCCGCCTCAAAGAGAGGGGCCGGGGGGCCGGGCAGCGAGATGACCTGTCCGGGCCGTGGAGCCGCACCTCCTGCGCAGCTCTCCGCGCCCTTGCGACACCCGCTGCCTCCAGCACCTTGCGGGAAGCAGCCCCGGAGCCCGGCCCAGCCCTCCCCGGGGACCCCGCGCCGCCGCGGCCGTGCAGGGGAACGCCTCTGCCTTTGAGGGAGAAGCAGCAGCGCCCGTGTTGGGGGGACCCATGTCCCCTCGGGTCAGCGTTAGGCGCTCCTGTGGCGGTAGCGCCGAGGATGCTGGCTGCAGCGGGGGCCGCGTCGGGGGATCCGAGGGGGCATTAGGCCCGGGGGCTCCGGCCGCAGCCGGGGAGCGGGGGCAGGCGCTGGGAGCGGCGCTCTGGGGCTGCCGGCGGGGACAGAGGCGCCCAGCGCAGCGCTGTCGGGCGAGAAAAGGCAGCGCCCGCGCAGGAGCCGTCTCCCGCGGCCGCCCCGTCGGGCAGGGCCGGCACCTCGGCCAGGCGCGGCCCGTCCTTCGCCGGCCTCGGCCGAGCCCTTTCCCCGGCAGAGAACGGTCCCTGGGCCGCGTCGCGCCGCCGGGCGGCCGCTTCCGCGCCCGCGGAGGCGCGGTGGAGGAATGCGGAGACAATGCGCCATCTGTCACCGCCGGGCCGCGCCGCGGCCGGGAGCGCCGCCGAGGGCGCTGATTTATGCTGAATGCGCCTTAGAAGATCTCGATGTAGACTTTGTCTTTCCCTGTCACAGCCAAGTAAAAAGAAACAGCTGGCCTGAATTTTTAGCACCCATAATTAATTAAGAGCTTCATTCCTGGGATTTGATGATTCAATAAAGCAAGACCCTTATTCCCCTATGTGATTCCAGTGAATATCTACTCCACTCCAATCCTTTTGGGTCCCGAGATAGAGCAGATTAACACTCTTTTTCTGTGGGAGAGAGGGGAAAAAATGCCTCAAGATTGCATCTGAGGCGCACACAAAAGGTAAATTCAAAACTGCCACTTGTTCTCTGCAAAGGCCCCTTATTCTCCGCTATTGATGTGTTTGTGCCAGGTTTTAAAGAAACCAGAGGGGGGATGAGGAATTAACATATTGCTCATTTGGAAAAACAGCCGGTTCTGGTTTTGGTAACACTTGTTCCCTTGCCAGCCACAGATGTCCGTACTAATAATCTAGGCAGGTCACAGAAAGAGGGGAGCGGGGGGGGGGGCGGGCTCCCCTGGCACTACCGTGCCGCTCCCAGGCTGCCCCGAGCCGCGGGCACGGCTGCTGCTCCTGGGGCGGGCGGTGGCCGCGGAGCCGGCGCACCGCACCGCCGGCTGCGGAATACCCGCGGCTGAGGACGGGCGCTGTGCGCAGGCCGGGCCGGGCCGTGGGGCCGAGTTTCCTTTTTGTCCTTTTTTCTTCTCTCTTTTTTTTTTTTTTTTTTTTTTTTTTTTAATTCATATATGTGCCCCCTCCGGAGTTTGGCAGAAGAGGGGGTTTGGGTTGAAGTTCCTGTACTTTTCCCTAAAAACCCCTGTGGTATTTTTTAGTCGCCTCCTTTAAACTTGCTGACCGTGTGATTTCCCGTGTTCTCTTGGCGGAGGGCTTTCAAGCAGTTCCTAGGCACGACAAGAGAAGATGCTGTTCAGATCCTCTTACCGGGGTGCGGGGGGAGAAGCCCGATAAGCCAATTAGACGCGACCGCCCCGTCCCGGCCGCCGCGGAGGCTCCGCGCCGCGCGGGAGCCCCGTAGGTTAATCGCGACAATTGGAAAAGCAACACTCGCGGGGAGAGCAGCGGGGGGGATGTAAACAAGGTCCGGGGTGTTGAGGGTCTAAATTAGGATTTGTTTTGTTTTTAAGCGTGAAAGAGGAAGCAGCAGGGCTGCGGGCTGCGCCAGGCTCCCCGCCTCTCCAGCCCTCCGCCTCCGCGATTGAGAAGCGGGGCTGGAGGTACAGAGGGGTCCCGCTGCCCCCGCCGGAGCTCGGGGGCTGTGCCGACTGCCAACCGCACCCCCAGCTCTGTCCGTTTTCCTCCAGGACGGAGGGGAATTTACCGTGGATGGGACCGCTGGCTGCAGCCCCGGGCTCCCGGCCCCGCCCGGGGTCTCGTACTCCCAGGCGCGCCGGGGAGGCGATGGGCCCCCCGGGACGGGCACGCCCGGTCCCGGGGCACTTGCCGAGGGTTTCCCCGAGGAAGCCTCTTCCCTCCCCGGGGAAAGGGCGCCTGGCTCGGCCGGGCGTGGAGGGGGCCGGCTCGCCGGTGGGAGCTGCGCTCTCTGCCCGCCGCACGGGCTGCAGCTTTCCGCCAGGAGCCCCCGCATGCCCCCTCCAGGGTCCCGGATCCCCGATCCGCGGCCGGCGGCCTGGGGACGGAGCTGTTCCTGCAGCCCCACGCGTGGACGCCGCCGGGACAGCCGGGCCAACACGCTTCTCGGCCGCGGTGGGGGTTTTTCGGGGGATGTTGGCCTGTCAACTGCGGGAGGGGGCGGCCCGTGCGCCGCGCCCCGCTGCTACCTGCGCCGCTCAACCCGCGCCGTCGGGGCGGGCGGCGGAGTGGGTCGCGGCCCCCCCGCCCCATCAAGGGCCGCTCCGGACGGCGGGGGCTGCCGCCCTGCGTCCAGGGCGGGGGGGGCCGGGGGAGGGCGAGCTGTTCCCCGCGGGCGCGGAGCGGCGCCCCGCGGAGGCTGGGCCGTTCCCACCTGCGCCCATGGGCAAGCACCTGCTCCCAGGCGCGCTGGTGGGAGCCCAGCCCGCAAGGCCCCGCCGCCAGCCCCGCTCTTCCCCCTCGCCAGACCCAAAACCGCTCCGCAGTGGCAACGAAACCCTCCTGCCCCCAAACCTCCGCGGAAACGGCGGTCCCGCGGGGCGGACCGCGGCCCTGCCCGGCGCCGCGGCAGGGGTCCGCTCCCAGCGTGAAGCGTCGCTCCCGGCCTCTCCGGAGGCTGCTCCCGAGTAACCTACGGCAGCTTTAATTGGCAGCAGACGTTATTTTTATTTTAAGATATCCTCAAATATTTTTTTAACAACAAATTAACATGCCAGAGGCAAAAAAGGCGGACACTGCCCCCTCCCCCCTACTCTGTTATAAAAAAGAAACTGGGAAAATCATGCTTATGTTAATGACAGGCTGTACAGTACATCTCCCGTGGTAGGGGGAAAGGGTGAAGAATAAAATTGTTGTATGAAATCGATGGGGCTACAATAATAGTTACGGTTTAAAATCGGCGACAGGCTGCAACCTAAAGGAAACGGTTAATTCCCTTAGGAATTTATACATCAAACGAAAACCGTATTGAGATCSCTGATAGACCTATTCAAAATAGCCCCGATTATAAGGAATAGGGCTTTTGAACGAGCGAAGCTCCTAAGCTGCTTTGCAAAATAGCTTTTTCAGAGATAGGAAGATCAGCTGGGGAAAGGTAGAGCGACAATTTAAAAAAAAAATCCATAGCTAGATGAATAATTACAACCTATTTATTTTGAGCTAGTCGTTCCACTGCGGGACCTGTTGTCTCCGGACGGCGGTCCGGAGGGGCTTTGCCGGCTCCCGATAGCAAGGGCGCTCGGAAGTTCCACCCGAGTTCAGCCAGAGGCGACGTCCGCCGGGAGTGAAGGTGCGCGGGAGGAGCCGGGGCTGGGGGCGACCCGCGGCGCTTTGCCTTCAAACCCGCACTTCGGGGCTGCTCCTGCCCGGACCAGCTCGGCCCCTCACCACGCGAACTTCCTCCCGTTTTAAACAAGGCAGGTGAGTCCAGTAAAGCTCACTGCTGCGCGAAAAATACGCCTTCCTAAAGGTATCCCCGACTGGAAATAAAAGATCCAACCGAGGACTTTGAGCGTTTTTTAAAAATCCGTTTATAATTTATAAAGTGACAAAATAACATACTGTTATCCCAGGAATATTTGATTCTTTACACAGTCAGCTTGAAACATTTTTGATTTTAAAACAGATTATCTACAAAGATCGTATAACCAAGTGAACATGGACTGCATCTTTAAAACATAAAATACAAACTACTATTTAAAATCCCGTAAAATGTAAATATGCATGAATAAACCTGTTACAGCTAATAAATAGCTCTGACAAAGTTGAAGAGATTACAAAATAATTATCTGGCTCGTAAAGAAAAAAAAACAAACAAAACGGAGGGGTGTCTCGGCACCAGCTCCAGCGGTCCCAGCGATATTCCCATCACATTAGCAGCGGCGATGTGCTCGCGTACAACTGACACCCACAAAATCCGATTTGAACAGGGAAAAACCCGTCCCCAGAGCTGGGTGCTGCAACAGTCCCTCGCCGTTATTTGTTCGGAGGGGACCCGGGCTGCTCGGATCACCGCGCCGATGGGGACTGACTTTCGGCAGGGGGTTGAAGTTCCGCGCCGGGTGCCGCTGGGGAGCACCTAACTCGCCCAGGGACGCGCTCTCCCGCTGGCTCGGGCTGTGGAGCGACAGAAACGCGCCGAGGGCTCAGGGCGCTCTCTGTCCCCGTGCACAGGGGCGTTGGGGGGCTGGGAGAGCCCCGGTGGCCCGGCCCCGGCGGCCGCCGCAGCCTGCCACCCGCCGCGGGCGCGGAGCGGAGCGCGGCGGCCCCGCGGGGCTCCCGCACCGCCGAGCGGGTGGCGGGAGCCAAACTCGGGCCGAGTGTGACACCTACCTGCCAGCGCCGGGAAGCACCGCGCCCGCGGCCGGCCCTGCGCGGGGCTGCGCGGCCGCGGCCGGCCGCCCTGACCGCGCCGTCCGGTGGGCCGAGGGCAGCGGTGCAAAACGCCGGGGGGTGGGGAGGGGGGGAAAGGGGCTCGGGCCGAGGCGTCCCCCGCCGTACCGAGTGCCTTTGCCTGTGCAACCCCCATCCCCGGACACCGCCGCAACAGCGACGCGGGCTAAATCTGGCAGAAAATCGAACTCATTAGCAAAGTTCACCAGCTGATTGCTTTGCATAAAACACGACACTGATTGGAAGTAATTAGGTTAAAAGATGGGACTGCGCTTCGATTTGGTGTTTCTAACAAGTGCTTTTGTGCATGGCCTGATTTAAGCCTTTACCTCCGGAAACAGCGTTCCTCCCGCGCCCGTCCCCGTCCCGCTGCCGCCGCCGCTCGCCTCTCCCCGGCCCCGCGGGCGGCTCTCGCCGCCGGAGCCCGACCTTTTAGAAACCGGCAGTCACTTTGAAAAAGGCTTCAGGTACTACTGTAAGGTCCTAAACGGAGCCCCGCGTCTCTTTTAAAACGTGCATTTTTTCCGCAGCTATGCACGTATCTGGCCGTTGCAAAAAAAGAGTGGTTTTGATTCTGTTAAAAATCTCTTTTAATTAAATATTTGCATTTTACAAAGGCGGCTGCAGTTTTTTGTATCTAATAAGTATAACCTATTTCCTTTTTTTTTTTTTTTGCATCATAGTTTAGCTCACACCCAAGGAAAAAAAAACAATAGCCATAAAAAATTAAATTAAACTTGTATATATATATTTTAAAACTATGAAACAATTCGGAAAAAGACACAGAAATGTATATATTTATATTACGAAAACAACATTAATGCCTGTACAGGTGTCTTGATTTCATAATTTACTTCAAAGATACTGTATTATCAATTTAAATACAAAAAGCTACATTAAATATACAGAATAAGATTTAATACAAATCTTTCTTCTTTGTGTGTGTGAGAGAGAGCGTGTCACTCGTTTGCTTTTCACTTGGTTAAGATATTTCTGGGCGGCTTCCACCCAGCCATTTCCCATAGACTATAAACTTCTGAAGGGGTGCTGGGGAGGAGGGGGCAGCTGGTCTTTTTCTGTTTGTTTTGTTTTGTTTTTCTTTTGGTAGTGGAAAAATAACTGCCAAGGCAATTTATTATTTCTCTCAATAAATTAAAAAAAATAAAAATAAAAGAACAAAACCGCAGTCCCGGGAGGGGGGGAGGAGGAGAAGCCGATATTAAATGTTGGACATACCTTTCTTCAGTTCGTAAGGTGAGTCTTTGCAAAGGTCTACTTGGGACTGGCTCCTGATCATTTTAGTGTCTTTAGCCAGGCTCTCGGCTCTGCTGAGGACAGTCTGGTTTAATCCATTGAAGTGGGCGCCGGGGGCGGCGGCGGCGGGGCCGCCGGCGGGGTGCCCGTGCAGGGCCCCGAAGGAGCCGTAGTTCGTGTAGCCGGGGTAGAAGGGCGCCGTGTAGTAGAGCGGCCGCGGCAGGACCGCCCCGTTGGGGAAGGGGCACTGCGCCGCCGGCGAGCGCGGCCGCGGCGGCGAGCGCGAGGGGCCGCCGCCGCCCAGCACGGCGGGGCCGGGGGGCGCCGCCTCGCCGCCGGCCTCCTTCGCCTTGTCCGCCGAGGTGGCGATCTCGGCCAGCGACCAGAGCTTGGGCTTGGCGAGGGCCGCCTGCTGCGGCGAGTGGATGACGGAGGCGCCGGTGGCGGCGGGCAGCAGCGGGTGCAGGTCGGCGGCGTGCGGCGGCCCGGCGGCGGCGGAGGGCGGGCGGTACGGCGGGGGCTCCTCGCCGCCCGCCGGCGGCAGCCCGCGGCCCGCCGGGCACGGCCCCAGCGGGGAAGAGCCGGGCGCCTTGTGGGGGGCGGGCGGCCCGTCGAGCCGCTCCTCCGCCGGCTCTTTGCAATCCGAGTCGCTGAGGCCGCCCTCGGCCTCCCGGGGCCCGGGGGACTCCTGGAGGCGCTCGCAGCCCGGCGCTGCCTTGGGATCCGCCGCTCCTGGGGAGGGGGAAAGGAGAGGGGTGGGGGGCAGCTCTCGGGCTCGCCCTGCGCCCCCAAACCCGCCCACCC
>JAYKAV010000855.1:294964-347514 GCA_035582835.1 Phoebastria nigripes | reverse complement strand
GCCGGGGTCCTGGGGCCGGTGTCCCCGCGCGCCCTGCCGGAGGGCGCTGCCGCGCCGTCCGCGCCGGGCCCCGCAGTGAGGCGGCGATGGCGGGAGCGGCGTACAGGAGCCCGGCGAGGCGAGGTGGGTCTCGGCACCCTCCTCGGTGCTGCTGTCGAGCAGCGCTTTGTCTGGCGTTTCCCCCCTTTCTCGTCTTTTTCCCTTTTTTTTTTTAATTTTTTGTTTTTTATGTGGAAGTGTACGGTGTTTCCTTTCTTTAAAATCCATGTGGGTTCTGTCTCCGGTAACCGGGAAGGGTCTAACGCCGGATCGCACACTCTCTTACATGCTCAATCCACACAGGTGTGCACTTTCATCAGTTTTCAGCTGCACGGTGTCACTGRTACTTGTCCCTGGGTTAATTTTAGCTATCGCTCTGAAGCACCGCATTTCTTTTTCCATCAAAAGCGCTTCTGTCATAACCCTCTGACAGTACCCCTTGTTTGAGGAGTGAGATATCATCCGGTAAAGTTTTATACATTTAGCATTCATTTTATATGTGAGTAGAACGAGTAACCACTTTTCCTTGCCCATTTCTTTGTAGGGAGAAGCAGGAGTTTTAACCATCTTCCCATGGCATCTGACTTTTTTGAGGAGGAGGTAAGGTTAGTGTCATGTAAAATTACCCTCTTTATTTCTGATGTTCTACTAATCTTGCTTCTGTAGGCGTACATTTTGGAAACTGTGGTGAGTTCATGCATACTTTCATGCATTGCAGCATAATACCAGAGCTGATTAATAAACGGTAGCAATAGGACTCTTATGCCGTCAGGATTGTAAGTGTCTATCAAACAGACATTATCACTGCATTATGCTGCTATTATATTCTTTGCAGTTTTAAAAGAACTGTAGATAATTCTTCAAGATATTGAAACATTTAGTTTATAGTTCTATTGCAGTGGTTGTCACCTTCACTTTATATCAAATTTGAGACTCATTTCTTAAGGATGTCTCTATTTTCTGCTTTGTTTGCACATTGATAGCTCTATTGAATGACTAGTCACAGCAACGTTTTCCTCCGATAGAAGCATATTAAAATGTGAAAGCCTAAGACTAATCTGCTTTGCAGGACTTTTAAGCTCTTTGATTAAAGGGAAATAAGAAGTTTGTTTCAAGACTCTTGTTTATGTAGTTCTCTCAGTTCTATTAACAAATGTGGGGCTTGAGAATATATTTGCTGCTTCTCTTCATTTTTATTGAAGGTACGTACATTTGAAGGTATGGATAAGTTCTTGGTATCAGCTGTTTGTCTGCTTTGCAGCTGCCGGTGAAATGATATAAGTACAAGTTGATATTAAAATTCTGTACTTTATATATTTTTGTCATAATTTCTTGGAAGCTAAACTGTTAATGCAGTAGAAGAAACATTTACCATTCAATTCTTACTTAAAGATGGGTAGGATTTACAGGCTGGCTGTGCGCTCTTCGSTTTATTTAAATTAAGGCTTGTGAATTTAAATTCAGCTCATATAAATAAATAATTAAAGTCACTATTTTTATAGCCTTCAGTCTGATGGGCTGGTCCTGCAAAGCTGTTTAAAACGGTCTTTGCTTACTTTAGTAGTCAGACTCCAGTAGGGTTTTTGACATGAGGGGAACTGGGTTTGAGATGACTGCACAAAATGTGGTGACCCAAAATGTAGCAATATTTGAACTTGCTTATTTGTTTTTCTACACTGCTTTCATTTGCATAATTTCATTTAGGGTGTGCAAACATATGTGGTACAGTGTAAAATAGCTTAATAAATTAGTGCCTGAGCATATAATAGGGATCAGCTGTGAATCTTTTCTTTCTAGGAGGGGAAGAAGAGGCAGGGTGATCTTGAAAATAACAGCAAGCTATATTTTAAAAGTACAGCCATTGGTAGGCTCTAACTGTAAGTGGTTTGGTTGCAGGTGGCTTGTAGTGGATGGAGTTAAACTTGGGTATCTTGGATATGATACACCTTAATTTAATTACTTTAATAGCTACTTTCTGTTGAAACTTTAAAATCTAACGATCCTGCTTTTATTACAGTCTTTAAAGATCTAATCATTCTTGTGTGTGTCTGAGATGTAAAACTTAGTGCAAGGGGAGGCAACAGATTGGTTCCGTCATACGATTTTGTTGGGGTTTTTTTGAGAGTACTTAAAAGATTATGATGGATAATGCTGTCTTGCCAAAGAATGCCGACACAGGTGTTCATCATTATCTTAATTAAGATCCTGAGAAAATGTCATCTTTCGGCATGAATTATGAAGGGAGATGCATTAGGAGATCATTTCAACTTTTTTTTTCTTTTTACAGGGGTAGATGAGGAGGAGGCTGTTTTCTCAAAACCTTTTTGATATTTCTTTATCAGAACACCTGACCTTAGACACTTACTGAATAATTTGTTTCTCCACTTCAATTTGTGAATACATTACCAAGAGATCTGTATGTGATGTTGAAGGGAATCCTCTTTAAAAACAAAAAACAAAACAAAACAAACCCAAAAAAAACCCAAACCAACAAAAATAATAATAATAAWAAAAAAATCCTCCTCCCAGATACTCTGTTCTGTTTAAAGCTGTCCCTATAAACAAAATACTAAGACTCAGATGGTAGTGGAAACTGCTGCTGGAAACATCTGCTAAGAGATGTTTTATACAGTGTATTTAAAAGTATTAACAACTCATACTAATAAGAGAGCAAAATAAATATATGTGAATATTTATCTTTTTAATTAAGCATGAAGAGAAAAAAATTTCCTTTTCTCACCTTTGCAGTACCATGGAAGTAAAACTAATCAGCGTGCAAAGAGGAGGGAGGGGCTTGTGTTTTTCTATGTTAAATCAATACATTATTAGCTGAGCAAGAGCTAAAACAATGCATCTAAAATATTGGCTGAAGCATTGGCAGTAAAATTTAGGGGTGCTTTCTTGCAGATACTTACTCGTGTGCCTGTTGCTGCTGGCTTCCCTAAGATGAAGTGCTGGGAGTTACAGGGTCAGTACTTGGCAGTGGAAGTGCCGGTGTGTGGTGGCTCTTAGCCTAGGTGAATGATCTCGGGAAGAGTTCTGCAAGACACCCTTCACTTCTGTTGTTTCTTCTGCCTGCACTTACTTTGCCCGAGACTCTACTTGTTAGCACTCTCTGTGTTTGCAGTCTGAGACCGAGGTGTAAACTCACGGACACCTGGAATAACTCTTCTTTTCTGTGTCTAGCAATTGGGTATTAGGTAGCTTAGATAGACTTTTGTTGATCTCGGCAAGCCTTTCTATGTAAAATCACTTTTTGTCTGCTGAAAGAAACCTGATTATCAGTCTCAGTCCTTTTTTAAATTGCATCAGCAAACCTGTTTAATATGTGGAATAAAACCATACACAGAAGTGCAGCTGGCAAGTCTTTTAAGCACGTAGTTGTTGTATTGAACATGTAACTCCAAAGATCTTGACAGTATCATGGGAGAACCTGAAACTGTATTTCAGTTTCCTTGAAGTTTCCTGTAATTAACTTAAATAGCGTGATTTGCTTGAATTTGTTGGCATAATATGGACTAAGTTAAGAATGTCTTTAGGGTTTATTTTGCTTACAGTTCCATGGGCATATGCAGAAAGTAGACTCTCCTAATGGTTGACTTTAGTGGAAAAAATGAAAAACTGCTCTCTTTCATGTCTAAACAAGTTTTTTCACTTAAAGCAAGCCACATCTACTGTTAGTTGGCTCCTTGTTGTGAAAGAGGAGCACCTCAGCGGGAAGGATGGCTGTGGCTCCCTGTGCCGTTTCATGGGACGTACATGTGCCCATAGCTTTCCATACAGTGGCAAATTCCCTTTCAACCGCAGGTGCTGCAGCGTGGTGGGAGCTCCCATAGCTGGAATCTGGCCTCCAGTGTGGGTGTTAGAGGTGGGTGACTTTTAATAGCAGTGTCGTGTTCAAAAGGGTTTGTGTTTTATCTACTTTACTTACATATACTTGCAGTCCTTGTGACTGGTATTTGCGAGAGCTTGGCATTACCTCTCTGAGGAGAAACGTAAAGCCAGGTAGCCTTTCTAGCCTTRCACCCAAAGAATTCTTTTTAACTGTTCGTAATTTCTGATTTTTATTAATATTAGAGCTTTTTAGTTTCTGTTCCTTGATGTGGATAATGCAGATGCGAATGATTCTTGACGCTGTTTTCTGCAGATTAAAGTGAATGTATTTGTAGAGCCAGAATCTTCTCTTTTTTTTTTTTTTTTTTAATAGAAATCGTTGTTTGAGGAAAAAAGCAAGCCAGTCGGACCTTTCAAGGTGAATGCGGATCATCGTAACAGAGACTTTACTATACTAATAAACTTGTGACTGATCACTCTCCTACTCTTCCTGAAGGAGATGCATCTTTTTTTCTCCCAACAGAGTGAAAACTAGCTTTTTCTTTTCATAAGCACATCTTTTTCACAGTATTTCTCAGCATTTCTATTGCAGATCAAGAACCCAGTRTTTACTTCTGAAATATTCTCTGCTGACATCTACAGAACTTTCCATGCCCTTCAGATTTAATTTTGTGTAGAATAATGCATGGTATAATATGTAGGTCCTCTGTTTTCAATTAAGCTGTATTAGGTAACTATGCTCTTCTTTCATATCCCATAGCAAAGTATCAATATCCAGATGGCAGTGTGTTGGGATGAAATAGCTACAGGCTTGGCTGCTACTATAAAGCCAAGAACTAACATTTTAGCCTGTGTGATAAATAAAACTGAGGTTGCGACTCTTGGCGTATTGGAGTTGCACTAAATAATGCTACAGTGCTGTTTATTACTGGTTTCATTGGATAATATGCAGCTATAAAACCTGCTTGAAGCTTTTATTAAGAATACTCTGTCATTATAAAAAGGTGCCTACAACTTCTTTATGATATTGACGGTGCAAGAAATACTTTGTTTGTGCTGACTTCCTGGCTGTTGTCTAGGGAGGACCTTACCCCCTACCAGCTTCTGTAGGCATTAGGTTCCATGAATGCCTCTTGGGAAGAGGACAGCTCTGTAGAGCCTAGGTTTCAAAAGCTATTTTTAAGGTATTTTTTGCTCTTTGCTTTTTCTTAAAGTTTATTTCAGTATTTAATTTCTTGCTTCAGTTAAAATTCAGCTGATACTCTCTGTGGTATAAACTGTGCTACTGTGTCCCTAAGTAAAACTTAAAAACTGTCACCCTGACAGTTGTCTGAGAGGAGGCTGCAGAATGGCTGAGAGACTTTTATACTGGCTGAGAAGGTGATGGGAAGACGTGGTAGTAGGGAAGGGACTAAGAATCTTGAATCCTGGGCTTGTTTTCTCCTTCAGTTTCTGGCACATCCTATGACCTAGATTTGTTCATGTAACCTCTGTGCCTCTGTTTACCTAACTGGAACCCTCTGCTTTTCTCAGAAATGTTCAGATTTAAATTGGCGTCCATACTCATATTAGACTGTTGTACTTTTGAGCAAAAGCAAGTTATTAATGCTATTACTGATTGATTAGCTAAATGCCATTAAATTTCCATATTCCACAGATCTTTGCTTTCCATAGGCACCTGTTTATGGTGTGCCTCTTAGAAAATGCAGAATTGAACACCATCCAGTGGGATGTGGTACTAACATAGTGTCTGTGGGATTTAACAAACGTGCYAGATCAATGGGTGAAGAAACCCTTGCATTGCTTAGTCTGTAATCCTTGTTTGTAAGAGAAACCTTCTGTCTAAATCAGTGACAAATACTATCTTTTTGTTCCATTTCCCCGTTCTCCATATGTCCATTTTTTGCCTTTATAGAATGCACCCAAGAGCAGAAGCAGTGACGTCCACAATGGGGAAAATGAATCCAGCAGTCTATCCTATCCTGTACCTGCCTGAGTACAGGAAGAGACCTCATACAAAGCCAGAATGCATCTGGGCTTGCAGCTCTTTTTAACCATATTAAGTCCTATTCAGAGTTAATGGTAAGTAATTTGTTTTGTGTATGTTATGATTCATTAAGTAAGGGATTACAGTAGTGGCACTTTCCTTTGTGGTACTGGGTTCTGTCTCTAACAAAATGCAGAATTAATGTTTCCAGATACACCCACTTTAGTCCTGTTTCTGTTAAGAAAATCATGTGGTGCAGATGACAAGCATTGTAATAAGTATGCTCTTTTTTCTTTTTTTGTCCTCTCCAGATGAGCTCAGTGAGACTGGTCTAAGCAATGCTGAAGAAGGGAGGAACAGAGTTGGAAGGCAGGAGCTATTTCAAAGCAGGATTCTTCTTTCTGTAACACGCAAACATGAAGACTTTATAAACTTCATTAGGTAGAATATTGATAATAGTGTAATATCAGTGATATTGCATGGTGTAATATTGCACTGCTTTATGTTTGGTGATCATGTGGAGCTGCATGAAATAAATGAACATATACTAGTGGCTTAAATGAACATTATGAGTGAGAGCAGTAAATCAAGAAGGTGGAAAGAAAAGAAAAGGAGTAAATACTACTAGCTATTTTTAAGCCAGTGTCTTTTCCTTTTTCAGCACTTTCCATAACCTGTAGTTCTTTTCTTTCTTGAGAAAGATGGAATGAAGAAAAATACCTTTTTCGTTCAAGAAATTGAAGCTAGTTCAACTTCTTAACTAGAAAGACTTCACAGTCCTCTTCGCTGTTACAGCACCTTAATGCTTTGTCCAGCAGAAAATAGCACTCATAGTGCTGACCCATGAACTCTCCATAAACATCTGTAGTGCAGCAGCATGTGCTGCTCTTTCTTCTTAGGGCTTCCCTTGTCAGGGAGCGGTTGCGAAATGTCTGCTGTGGCACAGCCCTCTGTGACCTCTTGCATCCAAGGATGGAATTTGCGAGTCTTTTTCTGTCTGGAACTTGTGGGAGCTCCCTCCTGAGCCCAATAGTTCTCAAATATTGCAAGAAAAGATCTGACAGTGTTGTCTGGGAGATGTGACTGACTTWATTATTATTAACATTTATTAAGTGCTTTACAATGGAGGGGGAGAGTCATTGTCTTCATTTTTACAAATAGGAGAACTGGCATGTAGGAAGAATGGATCTCTTCTATCTTCTGTGATTCTTGACCCACCTAATTAGGTGATTGTCATGAGAAATAACAACCTGGCTCAGGGGAATGGCACTGGGGAAAGATGCCGACACGTTCAGTATGGCACACCGCTTCTCCCTCCCAGAATGGCTTAATGTAGTAAGCAGGGTCTTCCCTCTGTGCGTGTCGGTTGGCCAGTGAGGAGATTTAAAAAGGCTGATGAGCCTGAGGCTGTCTCTCTATCGGATAGCTTCATTATAGATCTCATCCAGGGAAGAAGTGAGGTACAGCAACTCATTTCTAGGAGCTACTCTTGTTTTTAGCGATTACTCACCCTCTGCCTCCTCCCGCTTCCTTTCACAATAGAGTGGCCTTTCCCCAGGGTAAGCTGATTCACTTCACGGCTGGTATTTGCAGTTTTCCTGCACTTAGTTAGCCTCTAAGGCAGTAACTGTTTCTTCTGGGCTAAGGCTTTAGTTTCTTTTTTTTAATAGTTTATTTTGCTAAGAAAGAGAATCTGTCCAGCTGCTACAAACAATAGTGGTTTTGATGTGTATCAGTAAAGAGTTAGAGATGTGTGTTTTCCATGTGGAAGATAAAGAGACTTAAAGCCCGCTTTAAAGGAAGGCAAACCTTGGGGAGGTTTACTTAAATATACAATATGCCCTATTCTTTCATTTTTAAAAACAGTATTAAGGGATTTTTTTTTTTTKTAAGAAAAGAGAAAGTAACTTCATCTTTTTGATTACATTTTTTCTTAGTCTCACAGTTGTGAGATAAATATTCAGAAATATGAGTTGGCAAGGTTAATGTGATTAAAATGAATATGTGATAATGGGCTCTGCACGTTAAAGATTAAGAGCTCAAATTATAGACTCCAGAGTGAAACACTCCATGAGCATTTGTGAATTTTGTTTGTGCAAGGAATGCAGGCTTAGGCCCACGGTTCCAGTTGCACAATTTCGTCCTGTCTGCTGCTTTTTTGTCTTGACTGATCTGCACAGAAGTCTGTCGAACACTGTAGTGTCAGGGTGAAGATGTAGTCTGGGGTGAGGTGGGGGGACAAATGAGGAAATAATTTCAGTCCAAGCATTAGTGTTACTCTATAAAAATAGATTAGTTTTACACAAGTGATTCACATTTACAAAGATCAGTTTATAGCATTTTGACTGCACAGTAGTTAATTCTTTATGTATAAATTGATCCTTTATACAAATGTAATTCCATATACAACAGTTAATCTCTTTGAGTGCAAGTTGAAAATATATTATCAATTAATTTATGTAGGTTATGACTTTCTTTCCCCTGTACATTGCAGTGGTTACCTACACTAAAGTTGAGTCGGTGTGTGCTTAATGAAAATTAGATGTGAAATGTAATATGTAGAGGACAAAGAAGCATTGAAATCCTTATTGCTCTTAAAAAGACAAAGGTACCTCAGACAATTCTCCTTTCTTAATCTCTTGAGAATTTGATGCGTAATTCTGTTATAAGCAATTTGGAGTGAATGAAATTGAAATATTTTTAGAAATAGTATTAGTACCAGATATTACTGCTCACCTCTTGTGAAGCCTAGTTTTGTTTTAAAACACTTTGCATTTTGAGAGGCTCATTTATAGACAATCTTCCGTTGAGAAAGAAAAGCATCTTGGACTTTCGTGGAGAGACAAGCCTAGCTGTTATATCTGTGAAATTTGCTAACGTTGCAACCATTTAAATAAAGTGTTTGTTTACATAACAGCAGTGGCATTTCTCCTCCTCTTCCTTGTGGTTTTGTCCAACTAGATGTTATGAGTGGCAGTTGCAGTGACTGCTAAGTGTTTAAATGATGACACCATTATGTGAAGTGATTTTGAAATGAGAGATTCCAGCCAAGAATTACATCTGCTCTCATCTCCTTCAAATCATACTCTCTGGCTGTGCAGATTATGATTGATTTGTTTGTGACAGATTGCAGGAAACAGTCATTGATTTTTCAATATTTTACCTTAAAATTATTTACAGTTGTAACCAAGGGGAGGTATTTCCATGGGCTGTCAGCCCCTGAAAGACTGGGATAATATTCCCTGCTCCCTGACAAGACAAATTACCCGTAATGAGTGCAGTAGCTGAAGGGTATACTTTTATTTTAAAATATGTCAATAACCCCAGTGACTAAACGAATATTGATTCAGCATAATGAAGCCTGAGTAATGTGAAAATGAGCTCTTCAAGGAGCATGGTAAAGACTTTCTTTTTAGCTTGTAGCAAGAAGCTTTTCATTCTTTACTGTTAGGTAGTTGAAATGTGCAGTCTTAAACAAGTCATCCTTAAACAGTAGTAATATGTGGAATAATGTAACAAAACAACTTGGGGTTTTTTTCTGTTTTGTTTTTTTTTTTTTTTCTTTTTTTTCCCCAAATTCTTTTTCTTCAATGCGTTTCAGCAGATCAGACGTTTAAAGAGAAAAATGCAAGTTATCCAGGGCAGAGATAGAATTACTATTGGTGTTAATGTCTCTTGCAATAATATTCTTCAGCCAGCCTAATGGCATTTTTAAAGTGGATTCTGCATATATGGGCATGGGAATGTATCTAAATAAACTGTAGATTTAATTTCATATTATTGACTTCTTGGACATATTGATGTGTGTTCTATGTGATCGGTCTAATATTCTTGTCCTTTAAGAATTTAGAATAGCTGGTTTATGAGAACCTAGATATACTGTGTTATAAAACTTAGTTACCGTAGTGCACATTTTTCTTTCCAGTGCCTTGTAACACTGCATGTTTCTTACCAAATGAGAATTTTCAAGCAGTAATTCATTTAAATTACAGTAATTTATGCAGTGCCATAGGTGTGGTGAGGAAAAGCATCTAATAGATTAATACAGATGTACTTCAATTGTTCAGGATAAGGATTAGATTAAAGACCATGTTGAGGTACAATTTTTTTAACATTAAAAATATCGAACACTAAAAAAAAAAAAATTATCATCTGAAAGGATCAATTTATCATTTGTATTCGAGAGCATTGTGCAACATTGGGAAGGCTCTGCAAAAGCACTGGGTATAAATAGCTGTGTAATCCAGACATACGCAAAAAGATATTTTCTTGAGGTGTTTGTGTATAATGTGTCAATTATGAAATAATGTCATAGCCAGAAGCATTTAGTGAGGATGCTTGGGCACAAAGATGACTTTCCTCATTTTCTGAGGACTGACTTCAATTGCATCCAACTAGCTTGTGAAAATTTTCAGAAGGATCTTTTCCTATCAGCACACAGGTGATTTTTCCAAATGTCATTCCTTTAGCACAGATAGAAAGTATTTCAGGAGGCACTTGAGAACCTGTGGCATTGAGAGTTAAATGGCAACCCTGGAATGTGAGCTATGTTCCGGTTTTTAATTTGTTAATTTTCAGAGAAATGTGATGTGATGTACATTTGAGTGGGTTACAACTGTAAATAATTGTAGTTTTGAGAGGGTTTGTGCATAACACCTGGGATTCTCAAATACTGGAGAATCGTTAATGGTGAGGGAGTATTAACCTCAAATATGTAGCAGTGACAACAGGAGAATTTGGGGCTTTTGAAAATTAAGGTTCAACTGGTAACATTTAGCTGCTCAGTGGTATTTTACACATCCCAAGTTCTCTGCGTGGTCGCTTTGTTTCTGTACCTTTTGTTTCTCTGGCCAACAGCAGGAGATGGGAAGGGAAGGTCCTCTTTCGGCAGCTTTCCCACAGTAGCGAGGAAGAGGGAGACTGTTCAGGGCTGGGTGCCAGTTCTGATGCAGACTGAAGGGCAAATAAATGTTTGTTTTAACTATATCTCCTTTTCCTGAATAACACTGCATGAGCTCAGTGGTACCAAACTGAACAAAAGCGGATACTGCTGGAGGTACTGCTGACAGCTAAACCAAAGTGGGCTCTGCTTGCAATCCATTGGCTTGTTTCACTTGCAAGACAGGTAACACCTCTTGCTTTGCTGCCTTTCCCAAAGATGAGTTTGCTTATTCAATACCCGCCTGCCTGGCATTCTGGTTCAGGCCTGAACTGCGTGCTTGGCACTAATGGCAAATGGTGCGGAAGCTGACAAATGGCTTGCAAGCTTTGTGGGTGATACCGGAGATTTCTGGTGGTGGTACCCTGGAAGCTCTTAAGTTTATTCACACATCTCCTTTTAGTGTTAGAACTGCTACAATTGCTAGTCCACTTTCAGGTGACTATGGAGTAGGAAAAAAAACCCCAAAACAAACAACAACCCTAAATCATTAATCAGTTAAAAGTTCTTGTGGCATTTGGGAGCTCCTAGGAGCAGAACATAAACCCAGTTGCTGTTCAGTTAGGTAAAAGTAAAAGCAGAAAACACTGTGAAATGAAGGTCACGGGTAAGAACAGAGTAATCTCCTTTGTGGCGGAGAAGAGGCTGTTGGTAAATCGTGAAGGGCTAATATTTAAGAGTTGTATGTCCCTCGACCCTTGGGGACTTGCAAATTTTGACCCATTTCAGTTCATTTCAGGCCTGACATGAAGACACTGTCTCAGTATGTTCTTGTAGTGGGAAGGTGGTGCAATGTTAATGGTGTGGGTGTTTTTGTGTAACAGTTCAGATGTCTATACCTATGTAATTGTCAGATTCCACTATGAATAAGGTGGCAACCAAAACCAATGGCTGATTCCCCCCCCCCCAGTTTGTTCCGCCTCTGTGTTCTCTGCTCTACAGATAAACTATGAACTTGTTTTAGTTGGTGGAAGGGGTGTGGGAGGGGGGAGGGCATGTAAATGTAGGTGGTGGAAATCATGCTTACTGGCTAAGCCTTCTACCCCCTCAATTTGTTTGAAATATAAGAACTAATATGTGATGGAACCTGAATCAGAGCAGTCCGTAAGTGGGCAGACAGCACTATGTAGAATTTGCTAATCTAAATGTCATGGTTAGTTGAAACCAATTCTTTGTGCCCTAAACTACACATGTTGAAGTTGTTTCTTTTTGTTTTAATTTATGAACAAATAATTGCTTTTATAAAAAGCAATTCTATATATGCAGAATATTCACATTTTCTTGGAATGACCAAGTTATGCACTAAAAGCTTTCACTAACTTGAGTGCCGATAGTATCGCAGAGTCTTTGTTATGGTGGCATATGGTTTATGGTGAAGTGTTAGAGGGAGATAACCCTAAAAAAATATGAGGGGGATCCCAGATGCTTTGAGAGTCTTGCCTAACTGCAATGGTTAAAAAGGTATGGCTGACTTAATGCATAAGTGTTGAAATCTGTGTCTGGAATTATGGAAACAAGTTGAGAAGCATGAACTGAATTGATTGTTGATTATTTTCCTTTGTAAATGCTGGGAAAAGATTTATTTGCTGTGGCCTTTAAGGAGGGTCCACAGTGTCCTTGGTTTTGGGTTGGTTTTTTTTTTTTTGGTAACTTATCTTTTAATATGAAGTGTCATTCCCAAAATGAAGTAATGTCCTTGGGCTGGTGGCAACAGCTGGAGTTGCAGAATTCATAAATAATTCAGAGAGGGATAAAGGGTAGGGGATTTTTTTTTTTGTCATTTGAATCTTTATTATGTGCACACATTTCATTTTAGATATGGCATCGTTTGAATTCATTCGGTATGATGATTGCACTGACCTGTCATATTTATTTTGATGTCCCTTTGAAGGACCATATGCTCTGTCCTCGGCATGAAAAAGGATGCAAGTTGCTAACCAAAAAGGCAGCTACGTTCCTGTAGGGATGAAGACCCTTCCTTCCCGTTGTCACGTCAGTAGATGTACAGCTGCAGTGTGGTAGAAGAAAGTGCAGTTGTTAAGTCAGTGCAGTGACTAAATGGCAGCGTAGTCTAGCGAAAGGTGGAAGAAAGGGCAAAACCCGTTTGCATCAAGGTGTTGTATGGCATTAAAAACTCAGCTGTCACTGAGGGCCAGTTGGTGTGAGGAACCTGGCATGTGGAAGATGGAAAAGATTAAAGCCAGCTAGAAATCTGCCAAGGTGGAGGTGTGCCATGGTAGCTTTAATGTGGGAATACAATTAATTACTTTGTATGTGGGAAGTGGGGTTGCCATGCACACAGCCTTCCGGGGATGCATGGGAGTTAGTCTGGTTATGCAAGGCTCAGGTCTTTCTCTTTGACCAATCCATCCCCTCCTTTCCTCTTAAAGAAGCTGCTTGCTTAGCCAAACAAAATCTTGGATAAGGTTTTTGGGAAAACATGCAGTTGTAGTTTTCCTCTTCGCTAATTCTGCTGTAACCATTGCATCTGGTCCTTCACTTATTTTGGTGGTATGTTTCCATGGACAAGTGGTATATTTTTCAGAAGTTACAGAGAAATCTACCAATTTCAAGTTCAACCATGTCCCATAAGTAATGAACTGCATGATAATGAGTAATGTCAGATTCCTACTGGCTAACGCACTGGCAGGTATTAGCAATTCATAGTTGGTGGATAACAGGACCTTGTTAATGTTACCTTTGTATGCACTATTGACGTGATAGGATGCAACCACTACAATATTTTCATGGTATAAGGTGTAATTGCAGCAGCGAGTGGTGATTTGTATGAAGTAGATGGTCCATTGTGCTCATGCCAGTGGCAGAAGGAAGCCAATTAAGTGCAGGTTAATGAAATACAATAACTAGAAGCTGTGAATGCGAATGGTAACTGTATGCAAAATTGTTTCTCTTCTAGATCCTGCCATCAATGACTGAGCCTCCCTGAAATCTTCTTATCAGTTACTGCCAAGATGAGAAGGATAACAGGAAGGAGGAGTGCTTAAGTGGTTTTAATGACAGTTAATTTCATCTATTTATCAAATGACAGGTTGTTTTTTCCTCAAAACTCGATTGTCATGACAAGATGCTTTTGGAAGTCATCTTTGTAAAATAAAACTGACAATTTTTAGGCTACAAAGAGCTATTGTATCTTTCTATACAATGTTGTCATTATGGTAAACCGCTGGAAAGTCTTTATTTTTGAAGTAATTTAACGTGCATACTTCATTCATTTGTTTGAATGTCTGTTGAATGCCATGTGAAAAGTTTCTTGCCAGGGTTCTTTTATTCAATGGAATAGTTATTCGTACAATGCTCAATTTATTATTGTCTAAATTACTGTTGCCTTAGCCTCCTGCAAAAATGTTTCTTTTTAGTAATTCTTAAACAAATAAGGAATGAATGAGGCTTTGTCCCCTTCGTGTTTTGATCGGCGTATTTTTCCTTTCAGTGAAAGCGTCTTCAGTTTTCAGAATGACACTATTACAAAGAAAGGTGCTTTGCTTTTTTTTTTTTGCTTTTTTTGGAAACAGAAAATGTCTTTTGTGCAATGATGGTTTTTAATATGTACACTGCCAAGACGCAGTTACTGGAAGGAGAGACAGAAGCTGTTGGGAATGTCATGTTATGCCAAATTAAGAATTATTAGCTCTTACTTTCTCTGCAATCTCTTCGACTAGAACTCGACCTATTGCGTCTGGCTTATACTTTGACTCTAGTGGAACTAATGTGTCCTTGGAGTAGCGTTTTAGAGTAACTTCAGATTCATGTTTTTCTCACAAGTCTGCTTTAAACTGCTGGGATTAACTTCAGAGAAGGCAAGAGATACAGCCTCCTTTGTCAGCAGCTGTGCTGGTTAAAGGAGGCGGCTTCATGCACGCTTGCTTGCTCACTCTCTCCCAGAGGTTATTGCCCCTGCTAGGGAAGCAAACTGAACTGTTTCCCTGAGCACACCCAGACTTATTTCAGCCAAAGTTAATCGTGTTATCAAATATTAGTTAACTATCACCCTGGGTCATTTTGGTGAAAGGGCAGGGAATGCACAGACCACCTGCACAGACAGTGTATCTGGGAGGGTGGTGTGTTGACAAGAGGGTTGTTGAGGAGCTGGTCATGGTGCAGTCTTTTCAGCAGGTGCAGTTACATCTCCGAGATGTGGTAAAAATTGGATGAGTTAGAAAGCTATGCAGTTCTGTCGTGTGTAATATTCACATTTCGGGGACATACTGGATAACATAAAATAAACCTGTGCTCTTTGACTTACTCCTTGTGCGTGCCCGTGTGAGTGGAGAGATGGTGTGAGTATGTGTAGGTGACAGGACACCTATTTCAGGAAAATGTATCTGGTCGAGGTGTGTGAATGGTACAAATGTTTCCATTATCTAGAGAACACACTGTTGTGCTTTACTCATGAAAGAGGCTGCCTCAACCAACACATGCCTCAGGAGAACTGTTATTGATACATGGTGCCCTGAGATGCCTTTAGCGAAGAGGGGAGAACACCTCCAGCAGGAGAGGCCACCCCATCCACTGCTTCTCTGTCCGATGTTGCATCAGTGGATGCTGGAGTCTGGTGAGGCATCCAAGCTCTTGATGTTCCCTGTGCCAAAATTAGAACAGTATGGATGATCTCTAGCACTGGAAGGCATACTGCGTAAAAACAGTGCACTAAACAGCTCCTTCAACGCTGACCCTTCTTGTGAGAAGGCTGTGGAGCGTAGGTGCTGTCCTACAGACAGCTTGGGGTGTACAAAGAACAAGAGGCTTTTTGATCTGTCAGAAACCTGAGAGCAGCAACGCTGCTTGCGTCTCCTCTTGGGGCACTGCTAGATGAAAAGAACTCGCTTCAGTCACAGAAAGGACAACCTCCAGCTCAGCTGGCGTTGCATCCAATATCTTTTAACTGGCCCTATGCTGAAGAATGAGGAAGTATGCACTGGCCTCTCTTATGTGCCATATGTAAGGGAGGAAAATGATGTACTACGTCTGGAAAGGAACTGGTGTGTAAGGGGAAGGTGCTACTTTGCAGGCAAAGAACCGCCTCCCCTGGCTGGTTTATCCTCAGCAGCACTACCGTATCACCATGCCTTCAGATCGGAGCCCACATCTGCTGTTCCCTGAACTGTGGGTCTGAAAAATAGTGACATGAAGAGATGAGGCATGGCAGGTCTTAGGACTAAGGCTTACAAAGAGATTTGGGAATGTGCACAAACTTAGAAGTTGCTAAGATTTTAAAATTATCTGTAAAAAAGAAGTAGATATGATATGACAGAGTGTGAAACCTATTGCTTTTCTGCCAAGTTTTGAGTTAACTTGGCTACGTACTGCTATGTGTTGAGAAAATGTTGGACTCTTCAGTCAAGCTCGCTCTTACCCTTGTTAGCCTATACTTGCAGTGCAGTGCTTGGTGCGTGCATAGTTCAAAGAGGCAAAGCGCCAAGCACATAGTTTCCAAAATCCTCAACTTGCCCCCGATCCAATCTCTGCAGCTCTCAGGTGAAGGCGGGTGCGGCTCCAGGTGCGAGAGCTGTGCCCTGTGCCGTCAGCCTGGGGTCAAGCCACGGCTGAGCTCTCGGCATCTGTGCCGAGTTCAGAAGTGATGTACCTCCTCCAAAGGACTGTCAAAGGTCTCCCCTGACCATGAAGCAAGGGGAAATGAGCCTCCACAGCTCTTTGAGACAGCCCATAATTCATATAATTCTTTTATCTTAATAGGGACTATTGTAGTACCGAGGTTAAAATACTTAATGAAATGCTTGTGATTGCCTAATAATCTTTTTGCCTGCTTAAGTGGTAATACACAGTTAAACCAGTACTGCAAAATAACATATGTCTTATGTAGAGCACTGTCATGGATATGTTATGCCAATGAGTAAAATTTTACGTCCAAGCACTTAAAATGATCAAATACTATAGTTAAGACTGTCATACTGTTTATGTAGCGCTAAAAAGAAAACAAAATACAATTTCAGAGCAGACAGATTTTTTTCTTATAAATACTCCAAATAATAGGTTGGTTTCAACTAGACTTCCTGGCTCTTCGGTGATTGCTGCACTTGGTATGAATCTCTCAGGATCCCACACATAATCATGTGTTTATTATTATAAACACATGATTTCTATGTATGTTCTCCACAAATATGTTGGACAAAACATAGTTTACCTTCTTAACTGGTACTATACGGTTACTTTCTAACATCTTTAACTTCAGTTCAAACTTGGTTGAATAAAATGTGCATTCCTGAAAATAATCTTTACATCTGTAATGGGACAGTTGATTTTATATGACTGTTTTCATACTCCAGACATAGCAAAACATTTCCAAGGCAATATGTGTTGACAATATACTGAGATAAAAATCAGTTAATGACAAACTCTAAGGTGCAAACTTTTAATAAGACCAATGAGTCATTAGAAATGATTAGAAAGGGAATAGTAGATTTTTTGTCTTTTGAATGAAGATGAAATGTTTTTATAGAGGTATATGCTTGAACAAATGGCTGGGTGGGGTAGAGGAATTCCTCACGGGCTTCTGTGGCTTTTGCTACACCTGGGGTCAGACTGGGTCATCTTTGACGTCCTTTTGGCTTGGAAGGGAGGAAGGCACCTCGGTGTAACAAATGTCTTCACAGCACAGCAGCTTCCACTAAAAAGTTCCTCAAAGTTAGTTACATTTCTCTTTAAAAAAGGATCGGGGGGGGGGGGGGGGCATCGCTTAACAACTAATTTGGCAAGGTTCCTGTCTCCTAACACCGTGCCTTTTTCAAAGATCCTTGTTCACCTGACTGCTTGGTTCTGCAGACTGTTAACGTTTCATTGACCTTAGGTGGGTTTCTTTCACTCATCCATCCTCCCGCCCCGCCAAATTTATCAAACAGCACATGAACATTTTTTTTCAGAGAAAATGTCTTCTACAAAGTGTGTACTTCTACAAAGTGTAATGTTGCCTTGCCACTAGAAGTAATTATTAGGTTTAAAATAATCTGACAGCGTCCTGCTCTGTATAAATTAGGTTTGTTCTCTACTAAGATTAGTTAGCTGGCACCCATTCACTAGCATGTTACAAAAAAATGATTGCAAGTTGATCGCATCCGCTTATCTGCCTTTTTTCTTTTTAGTGGGCTTTTTGTTGCTGTGCTGTCACCCAGGTTGAAATAAATGTGTGCAAGTGGTACGTTTCCAAGTTCTCTACAGCCTGGGGAGATGATGTTGGCTCTCCTGTACCATGAAAAGACTTGGGGGCATAAGCGTTTGGAGAAGGGGAGAGGTTGTCTGCACTTAGATTTCTGAATCTTGTGCACCTTTGGTTTTGGCTAACGGGGATGTTTTCTGCTCTATGGCAAGCAGTATGTTACCGCTGAAGTCCAAAATGCCAGGTATAATTAGCTCATGTGTTTAAATAGGTGTTGTTATTTTTTAACTTGTATGTACTAGCCTGTTTTCATGCAGAAGTACATATTTTACCTGGGAAGAATGCTGTGTGAATCAGAAAAAGCAGAAAAAATATTTAAAGTTATGTGCTAGCATTTAAGATTTTAAAAATAGCCATGAGGTCTTTATTTCTTTGTTTACAATTGATTAGGGTTAGAGTTTTAAAAGCTTAATGCTGACTGTAAGTGCTTTACAGTCCGTCACTGAGAATTACGGGCTTGGCATGACTCACGTTTTTGTCCTTCAGTATATCCATTATTGTTAGATGCTGAGTAGTCACTGCACATAGATGACTGGGTTTTTTGGGTATTTTACATTTTTACATGTTCAGAAAAATACTTCGTTAAAGCAGCTGCTGGGTGAAGGGGGTAATTAAAGAACTGTACTGCTTTTATTGAAGTTGACACATGCTGCACATTCCTTAAAACTCAGTATGTGAGCAGAATGTTTCCAGGATTTATTGAAGTCAGACACCTAGAGATACTGGGGAGCTTTTAATAGTAGTAAAAATAACTTCAAGTGTTACACTGTTATATAAATCTGTCTTTAAGAAGGGAGCTATTATTGCAGTACATTGCTCGTGTTCTTCATATTTGGTGCGTGTGTATGTTTTACGTATGCACGCACACCTACACACAAATGCTTAAGACCTGAGCACTTTTATTTGACAGTGATGGTATATTCTATTTAGTATTTATCTGGGAAAAAATAGTGGTGTAATGCTGACTGAGAATCTAAATTTGCTTGGTGCCAAAAGAAATCTGCAGTTTATTGAATTTTTTTTTTTTTTTTTTTTTTTTTTTTTTTTTTTAACTGATATGCAATTCTGCTTAGTTTTAATTTCTGCTCTTAGTGTATCAGTGTCTTGGTGTAACAAGTAAGGAATCTTACTTAATGTAAACTGAGGCTTGGTTTCATTTTAACTAGTATGATGAGTGCAATGTTCTGCATGCGTAATGCTTTGCAAGTTGTGAAAAAATAGACTTGTAATTACAACACATGGTGACCAAACAAGTTATAAACGAATGTCCTCAAAAAGTCTATTGAACAGATATAATTACCAAGACTGTAATTTTTAGTGATATGATCTTCTTTGTCTTTTCCTTTCCTTTCTTTTTCCAGTATATTGGAACAATTTTATGTCCGTTTGAGCATGTTCAGTTAGTCTGCCTTTCCTGTTAACAGTTCATGTCTTTAAAGCATCTTTGATATTCCTTTCTTGAAGTTACAATTATGCATTTCAGGCAGAGTTAACAAACATGCAAGTTTCAAGATCAGAACGTTTTTTAACCTCACCTTACATGTATTTTGTTTACATGGCCCGTGGTGTGGAGAACTCTGCCAAGTACACTCCGCTCCCGTGGGTTTCGATGAGCACTGAGCGCTCCGAGCTGCACACAGCTTCGCACACAGCAGTATCAGTGTCCGTGCTCGGTATAGATACAGGCACAAAGTACTTTCCTGAAAGAGGGGGCAGTCTTGGAAAATATCAGAGGGACGGATTCCTCTTTTGAGTGACCCCAGAGCCTGACCGACACTACCAGAACCAGCCCCACCTCTTTCAAACCCAAGCGGTGCCAAGTGCACAGAGGCTGAGCAGGTTCATGGCCCGCGGTGAGCGGCGGTGGCAGCGGTGCACAGAGGCAGCCCGAGGATGAGCGGGATGCAGGAACCAGGCAAGGTACTGGAAATGCGCTGTTTCTTCTTTTGTGAATGCTTCCAGTATGCAGTGCTGCCAGCTCCGTTACCCTGCTAGGAGAGAAAGTGTCAATACAGTACCACAGTGGCTGGAGATGCCTTTTCTGAAATCTTCTTTTTAAATAGCAGTGATTAAGTCACAGGCAACTTTCACCTGAAAGCCTGTGGTACCAGTGTACATTAGTAAGACATTTTTGCTTCCTGAAATGCTTTGTCAGTGTTAAAGTCATAGTAGCGCACTCTGGACTGGCTGTTTATCTATCATCCATATTTTGTATGATTTCAGAGTAGAATGTTGTCCTTACTGTTGAATTATTTGGCTAAAACCATCAAACTTTCACCTGTATATTTTGGGATGTTTAAACCTTAAGCGCTTTTCAAGCAATATGTTTGACTTACCATTATTGCATACTATAACGTAAAATACACTATTAAAATACGTGCTGAAAGAACATTATTCATCAGCTACGAATAAAAATACGGAAAAAATATTTTCAAAATTTTAGTTTTTTCGCTAATTCTTCCCCCTTGATTTTGCATTATTTTTTATGTGGGACGTGGAAAAGAAGAGGTTAGTTTCCCTTACCAGGATACATGAGGTGCTGTTGTGTATTGGTGTTCTAAACTTCTAGGACTGTGTAAACAGAAAATACACTTTTTAATTTTAGCATCATGTTAGTATGCAGTAGAAGTTAGTTTTATGCCTGGATATCTGCGTGAGCAGGCTGGGTATTTTTAACTGTCCGTGTATTCCAACAAACTCATCTTACGGGCACATCTTTTCATATTGGGTTCTGCAAGTTGAAGATGAAAAATTGGTTTCTAAACTACTTGCGTGTTTTAATATTGCGAGTCAATTCCCAGATGTTAAAGTGTAAACTACTAACTAATCCATAGGAGTTTATGCAGGAGAAAGTCATTTAATTAACACTTTTAATTTCAGCTGTGAAAGAAGGTGAAAATGAGGTCTGCAGAATGGAGGGAGGCTTTGTTTTTCATCGCTGAAGACTCACCGCGCTCTAAGTCTGCTGATGCTTGTGTACATAGACCATCTCCTGCCTGCTAATTAGGCCTCTCCAGTGTGCTCTCTAGAAATGTGCTGGAGAAGTTTTTTCAAAAAACCACCACGCCATCATAAATAAGGAAACAGTATGGTATGTAACTATTATACACCGCTCGTTTGGCAGACTATAATTTAATAGAACAACAATGATCAGACTAGTATATCAGTTAATTTTCAAAACATTTTATTCCACACAAATTAGCTCAGGTCCTGGAGGGCAAAATGACAAGAGGTTACTCGTACACTATGTATTTAATTAATTGAAAAATGCTCAAATTGCTTTTACAGTTGTTATTAAAAAGTAGAATCAGTGTTGCCAGTGCTCAACCATAATTAGAACCCCAGGGAATTAAATATTTAGCATTAGTAATGTAACAGCACTTAGGACACAAATTTCTATTTTTGTAATGAAAGCAATACAGCGTAAGTGCAAATGGCTGAAACGACAGCTGTGACAAGCGAACCAGCCTGGGATATTTCAATAAGACACCTCGTCGGACAGCAAGTCTTGCTGCATTACTCGTTTGTAAGAGATCTGCGAGTTTAAATCCCAATAGCCAGGCATTACACCCAGTATTTAGATTTCTAATTGCTCACAGGATGAACGGTCGGGCAAATGTCACGCCGTCAGTGGGGGAAGTGTGCGGCGTTTTCCCAAATAACGCCGCGGAGGTGCGTGCCTTTGTCAGCGCGGGCAGGGGCCGGGGGGGGCAGGTCCCGGGGCTGCGGAGGGAGGAAAAGAGATCTTGTTTGTTTTAAGTTTAATTACATTTTAAGCATAAGTGCTTTCAGTGATACAACATGAAAAGTCGGATATTGGGCTCTAATGAGCTGTAGTGGTAGATGGCTGGAGACCCTGAGGGATTCATTCACTAAATTAACTGGATGGAAGTACTTGGTTTGGGCACGGTAGGATGGCTGAGCTGTGCTCAAAAACTCCCTTTCAGAGCTGTCTCTCATTCCTGTTTTCGTTCTAAACAGGCCGTGTAGCGACTTCCACAGCCGCCTGCTACAACTGTTCAGCTTGTCAGGAGGTATTAGATTACCAGCTAATAAGTAATAAAGCATATTTGACTTCATTTCTCTTCTGTTTTTTTTTTTTTTTTTTGGGATGGCAGGGGAAAGAGAACTTGAAGCCAGTTGTGTATCTTTTGAATAAAAAAAGCTGTATTTGGGCAAGGCATGCTTTTGCCTTTTTAAAGCACTGATTTGTTTTCTAGAAATAAGACAATCAGGCAGGAGAGATGGAATACTTGTTTTTGAAGACACTTTCATTCCAGTTGGCACCTGCTCACAGGATAGATTCTGTGTTTGAGCTGAACACGTAGCAAGCACATACTGTCTAGACGGCACTGGACCAGGACAGCCTGTTTCTGGACAGAAGCAGGTAAGGACCGGCATCGTGCCTGTGCAGTGCCGCATCCAGCGCAGGCGGAGATGCCCCAGCTGCCGCTCTCCTGCTTTGCAACCACTTGTTTCTGCTGCAGGTCACTCCGCAGAGAAAGTTTATTTCAACTCTGAAATCCTTTGCTTCGCACCAAAACTTGGCAAACAGTGTCAAAGCCTGTAAGAGTATCTCTGGTTCTGAAATTTAAAAGCGTCTTTGTCCTGAGATGTTTCAAATAATAATTATGGAACAAATCCTGGGCAACAGAGTGGCCCCTGGGCTGAGCTGGGGCAGGGGTGAAGCTGCCCCAGCCCAGGTGCTGGAGCTTCTGCCATCRGCCCTGCCCAGCCCCTGAGCCTCCCAGCTGCACTCACTTAGCACCAATTGCACCTGCCCCACACCGTGGGGGTATGAAATGGCACCTGCCAGCACAGCTTGGGCTCCTGCTCCTCTGCCTGCTGCGGGGGGAGCTTGCAAGGAAAGAGCTTCCCTTGGTTGTTTTAAAAATGCAGTGCTCGCTCTTCAGCCTGGCTTTCAGAAATAGTTTTGACTTGTTAGCTGGAGGTTCCCTTGGTGTCTGGTTTTAGCTGAAGTTGCTGAACTTCAGTGAAGCGACGAGCAGCCGCCGATGGAGCTGTGTAACAGGGAGCGGTGGTGATCTGGCGGGTACCCAGCTGCAGTCACCAAAACCTGCAGGAGTCGTTCTGGTAAGTGCAAAATGGTTCTGAACAAGGTCAGGGTTATGAATAAACACCTCTCTCTTGTTGGTGACCTGTTGGGGCACAGCAATGGTCCCAAGGGATCAGGAGCTTCAGTTTTGTGTGTTTCCTGAGCAGGTAGAGCTTCTGATAAAATTAGCTTTTCTGTAACAGGTTTATGAATTTGGGCTTAAAGTGTGGGAAGGAGTACCCCTCGTGCACACTGAAGCCTTGTGGGGTATCTCTGAGGTTCCCCGGGTGCTTGCATCCCAGTGCCCAGCTTGCTTCAGCTCTCTGAGCTTTTCCCTGCTTGCCAGAGACTTGCAATTAGAAACTCCTCGTGCTCTGTAATTTGCGTGCAATGCACAGAACTGGGGTACCCAAGGGTTTGATGTAACTGTGAATTACTGCTGGGTGTAAATAATTCTCATCAGCTCTTACTTTCATGAATAAAGTTGTGGCGTATCCCTGCATCCCCTTTCCTTCGATGCAAGTAGATGGCATGGGAATACTGCCAGGGTCTTGCCGGTGGCCGTGACTTGCAGCAGGACGAGCTGCACCTGGACTGGGCTTTTTGTCCTCATATCTAAAAGCTGCTGCGAGCCTCTCGTGTGGATGAGCAAACAGCTGCACTGACATGATAGTAGCGTCATTCCTGACTATCGTGTCAGTGATCTGGGATCTAAGAAGTCTCTATTCTGGCCTGGGACAAGTTTTTTTGTTTTTGGTTGTGTGGTTGTTTTTTTGTGGGTTTTTTTTGTTTGTTTGTTTGTTTTTGTTTTGGGTTTTTTTTTTTTTTTAAGTCTGTTTCTACAAAGCTGTTTTCTCCTAAGGTTTTTGAGGCTTGGATCTTGTCTGTCATTGCCAGGATCAATTCCTGTAAGTCCTGCAGCAGTCGGTCTCTCTCTGAGGATGGGGGAAGGAGGGGGGCTGCGGGCTTTAGTTGCCTGGAGATTGACAGCCATAAAGGAGTTTTTTCCCCTCTGCTTTATTTTTGTTCTTTGGCATCTCTTCTTCCAATCTCTGTACCCACTGTGCCCAGTGCTGTAAAACACACAAAGGCAGTCTCTGACCCTTGCTGGTTTCTCATCCTTTAAGTTGAGGATAAAATGCCCTTTTCTGCTCCAAAATCCACCAGCATCATCTCTTCGGAAGCACGTCGCAAGCTACTCCATCACCAACCTCTACCTTAAAACATAGACTAAAAAATATAAACTTTAGAGAAGGTTAGTTCGAGCCAAAGGACATTCAAAGTTACTCCCAAGCCTCTCCATAACCTCAGCTGCTGCCTGGTGAGTACGGCAGCGTGCTATGAGCTCTCTGGCTGGTAGGAAGAAGGTGGGCAGGCAGAGCTGAAACAAAAGTTTTCCGCGGGTTCTGCTGCCAGCCCGGCCTCGCCAGGTCTGACAGCCTCTGGTGCCTAAGGCAGGATTTAGTTTTAGTACACTTCATTAGATTTCACCAATTAAGATAATTTTTGTCAGAAAATAAAAACATAAAAATATTCAAAGTATGTTTTTTGATATGAACTCAGACTAACGCTGCTTCCCCTTTTTAAAGTAGATGTGCATCCCAGAGGTGCATGTGTGGTATCAGTCATAACTAAGAGTTTTGAGGTTCCTAACTGACCGAACCGAACATCACAGCATTGTACCGATGGATGTTTCTGTTGTCTAAACAAGTGTGAACCTAGCATGAAAAGTGAGACTTAAACTGCAAAAATATCTGAGCGCTGCTGGAAGTTTTCCTGCAGCCCTGACTGAATGACTCTCCACTTGCACGTTGGTTTTACCAAGGTGGTGTACTGAATGCAGTTCCCTTCAGCTCTGGAGGTAATGGAGCAGTTCTCTTCTGGTGCTATGCTAAAAAAAAGCAAATGAGCTGAAAGCGAAGTATGGTTGTGTACAGGAGTCCCTTCCTTGTTGCTTCTGCTGGTAYTGACTCTCTTCTTTCAATTATTGTCCAGCATGAAAGGGAAGCAGCTTGACAAGAGAGGTTTTCTATTTTTCTGTTTTCAACTGCTCATTGAGGTAGGGTTAATTTCTTTCCTCTGTCCCTTTTAGATATTGCCTGTTATTTTCTTAATGGCTTAAACTCCTAAAACTATGCCATGAAAAAGTCAGCTTTGCTCTATGTGACTTGCTGCCTGTATCCCCTGTTGTATTTATATTATTGAAATTAGATTTTATACACACACACCCCCCTGCAGTATTTTAGATCTCCTCTGAATATCTCCTCGCTCGGGCTTTTGTTGTGTGTTTTCCTTTTTTAAATAACCCCATCCTCAGGTAGTTGCTAGTGTTATTAGAGCCACCSTGCCATTGAAGGGTAATGTGAAGTTTCAAGTCATCCTCAAGCTATTTCCAGTCTTAAGGGCCCGATTCTGCAGCTGCTGCCGGGTATCCTGCTTGCAGCAATGAGCCTGCCAGCGTAATAGGGATGCCAGCTCATCTAACTGTGCTTGCAGGACTGGACCCGTGGTGAGAGGGCTTTGCTACTGCTTTACAAAAATACATTCAAAAACTGGCATCCAACTGCTCAGAAACTCTGAAACTGGGTTCCTGCTGTGTTGCGTTGCTGATCTACGTGTTTCCAGACAGTCGGAAAAGTTAAACTCACATTACCAGCCTGGGCCGTATTGAACAAGCGAGGGGCAGGCTTTCGGTCTCGGCTGTGGGGGTGGAAGCGGGGTTGTGAGGCTCTTAATGTTACACTCACATCGTGTGTGTGACGATGAAATGAATTGGTTAATGAGCGCCTAAGCATCTGTTCAGCCTCTGGTAGTTACTTTGCCAAGGTTCAAGTTCCCTGAGGAGGATTAGCCACCTGGTCCAGTTTTCATGATATACTGACAAAGGGGACACCCACCTTTCGTTTTACCGCAGAGGATGGACAAATGCTGGAATATTGTTTAGCCAAATGCACAGGGTCCCCGGGAGGTCTCTGAGTTTGATGTATTTTTGTAATGTAACGATTACTTTTGTAATTGTTACAATTTAGATTACAGCAGAGCCTGCAACTGCTGTGTTATTTTTGTAGGACGAGTGACATCTACTCACTCAGCTCGTATCATGGTTTTGCCAAATAGACCTATTTATTTTCCTTTTTCTTAAATGACACACAGCTCTTTGCACACAATTATCTCTCTTGCTGTATGATATATAAAATCAATATACACCGTAGGGCAAGAAGAAATGGTGATAAAAGAGTTTTTTAAGAGAAAAATGAGCATTTCATAGCCTGAACTTACAATTAGGCTTTCCAAAGTGTCTAGATTTTGCTGCATGGACAGCATTATGAGTTGATGAAAGGCCTGTGCTAAAAGGCTTAAATTTATGTGATGGTAGTATCGCTTTACGATGAGCATGATTTAGTAGGGGTTTGACCCATCAGACACATTATAGCAAAGGAACTTAGTATGCTTGAAAGACAGAAACGTTACACATCTGTTGCTGAACTTTGAAATAGCTGAAATTGTGCAACCAACCTGAATTAAGAAAATTAAATGGATGAAGTCTCAGCGCACTGAAAGAAGGGCTGGGCTGGGCTTTTGCCTCTGGGTTACCTGCTGAAGCCATGCAGAATCACGTTCTGATGTTGGTTTGGTTTTGGGGTTTGGGGGAAAGGAAGGAGGTGTGTTTTTTTTAACCCGTGGATAGGTGTTTGTGGTGTGAACCGTATGGTGAGCTCTGTGGCAGAGTGAGCCTGGCTCCTCCTGCAGCTGGGTACAGGGGTGCTGAGCTCCCTGAAAGGGAAAAGGCTGAAGTAGGAGGCCAGGATGAAATACCTCCAGCTGGGCTGTGTTTGTGTTTGCCACCCTGCTGCTGCAGGACCCCATGTCTCAGGTGCAGCCCGTGGGCAGGCGGATCCGCCCCGCGCTGGGGATGCTGCGGGTGCCGCCGTGGAGAAGGGCGATGGCTTGAGGCAGGGCAGTGCTACAGGAGGAGCTGCACCTCCTCGCCCCTGGCCCTGTGCAACYGCTGCGGATGTAGCCTGTCAGCAGGGAGACGCGCGATTATGYGGAGGAATTTCAGAGCCCCGTTTGCTGCATTTGGCAATGGTTTAGGTGCTGGCAGGGGAGAGGAGACAATAAGACCGTTTGTTGGGCTGATCATCCAGCTAAGYGTTCGGCTCCGAGCAGCTCGCCGCTGCTCCAGCTGGGTACCCTGACTTCACTACGGCTGCAGTTCGAGGCCCCTCTGAAGCCGAGAGGCAGGAGGATGTGGTCGGGGTCTGTTTATCTGAGGTATTTAAAAATACCTGCGTGTCCAGTGCCCTCGGTCTGCGTTTCAGCAGAGTACTGGAAACGCATAGAAAGAAGCTGCCCTTCCCACTTCATAGCTCAATAGCTTGTGAATAAAGGATGTAAATATTATGGGTTTGTCTCCCATTTTGGCTTTTGCCAAATTCGGTTTACAGCCTCAATTTTACATCTGCAATCAGATTACCTCCTTCAACAGCGCTGCCAGTTCTGTTTTCATTTATTTGCTGCACTTAGGTGTCTCTAAYGCCACTAAGCATACTGGTGCAACCTGCTGTTTTAGACAGCCTGCGTGCAAAGGACCTATTTACAACCTGTGTTGCCAAATCAGAGGGTTGCCTTTCTSTGGCTGCTGTTATTTGTAGTCATGGGTTTTGGTCCCACATTTTCTTYGGCCTTACATAGTCAGTGTTGTTTACACAGAAGAAAAGGTGATGTTTTCTGGCAGCGCACCGCGGGACATTCCAGTTGGGTTGGACACCGACAGCGCAGGATGCTCTGCAGTTCTCAGATTTTGTTTCTGAACATTTTTGCCATCTAACAGTGAATTTTTTTTTAGGTAAAATAATGATTGAATAGATAATCTGTGGAATGTGACCAGCAGAATGTGCAAGAACAACATGGTAGAAAATTCCCATTATTGTAAGTCACAAAGTCGGTCTTAYTGCAGTTTCCTCTCCTTACAGTCCCCAAACAAGAATTACCTTTGCRGGAGCGTGCACGTGGGAGCACAGGCAATGCACATTTCCCCACCAAAGATTTGCTTTGGTGCAAGCATCCTTGTGGCTTGAGAACAATTGGTGTGACAAAACTTTATGATGAAAAGGTCACGGTAAATAATGCACAGTGACCATTTTTAAGTTTAAAAAAACCCTAACCAACCAAACAAGTAGCATCATGTAAATTGCTTTCCCTTCTTTTCCTTCCCAGCTAAAACATTTGTTGAAAAAGCATCTGAGAAATTCTTTCAGGTTTCTAAAATCTTTTGCAAGACCAAACATCTGAAGCCACAAACTTTTAGCCGGGTGTAACAGGACCCACACCGCTCGGTGGGGTTTAGTGCTGCAGCTGGGTCCCTGAGATTCTCGGGATCAGTTTACTACGGCTGGTTTTGTCTGGCAGATTGTAGCAGTCTCCCAGTATGTCTTTTACATACTGCAAAACCATTCATAGTTCATTTGATATTCACCAGCATCAGCTCGAGTCCACTTTGTAAGTAGTTCTGAATTTCTGCATGTGTTTTAAATATATTGGGCTTGCCAGGAGTGAGGATAAGCAGCAGTGGGTTTTTTTGTTGGTTTGTGGTGTGGTTGTTTTTTTTGTTTTTGTTTTTTTTTTCCTTCTTCTGATTTTTGTCACTTTTTCTTCTGGTTTGCTTGCTCTAGCATATCACAAGTAGATTTCTTCTGTGCTTTCAAACGAAAATGTAAGTCTAAACTGGCCTTTCCTAGGTAATGGATGGTTTAATGAAACTGGATGAATGAAAATGTTTTCAATTAAATATGGCAAGATAATAAATAAAAATTGTTGAAAGGAATTTCACTTGACTGCATGCACGTAATCACGGAGGCRCTTAACGGATGAGCTTTTTCACTTAAGGTTACGTGGATTTCCTTTGCTTCTCTAATCAATTTTGTTATCGACAAGTGTGTGAACCTACCTGCTCGTGGTAAGCGCTGGAGCGGGTGCGCTGGGGAAGCTAATAGGATCCTTGTTGGCAGTCCAAACTCCTTCCACTGGCTGTGCCTGCCTTGTCATGTTTGTAAGTGCACGAAGGGGAAAAAAATCCTGTCTTGCTAAAGACTGAGCTTGTCTGCTGGAAAAATGCCCGTTTGCAGGTGAGAAATTGTCTGTCTCAGTTAGGACAAGGGAACTAATTGTTTGGTCCTGTCTGGTTTTAAGCCCTCTGAGCAATCTGGGCTCTACCGCTTCCTCTGGGAGATTACGTTGCTTAATCCAACGGAGTATCAGGAAGTTGGTTTCTTGCCCTGGGTATTCAATTTAAAATTTTCTTTAATTTAATCTCATTACTGGAGCTGGCGAGAAAAACAAAATATTTTTCAGAATTGGGGTTTGCTGCTTTCTCAGGATCCGCTAAGCGGTCTGCAAACATGTGCGTCTCCAAGGGAAATGTCTGCAGACAACACCCAGGTTACAATGGTTCTGATGGAGCGCTCTCCGGTTTCCTACAGAGTCCTCATCAGTTTGGCCTTCGAGAGTCCTGACTGGTTTCTGTAGGGTGTTATAACACGTATGACGCGTTTACACACAATTACTTTGACCTTTCTGCAAGTTCTAAGGCTAGTAAAACTTTGTCATGGAAGGAAGTATGTAAAACTGAATACTTCTAAAATCTGAGTAATTAGAAGGAGATGGGGATTGTGTGCGTGAGAGGTTCTGCAGCTCAAACGCGTGGTGACTCTAGCACCAGCCCTCGCGTGACCGAGGTGGAGATGAGGAATGGTCTCGCACCAAAGCGCGTGACTTGGAGACAGAATACRTGAGTTTTGCTCTACCTTACACAGATTTATTTGGTGACCCTGTACAAATCACTTAACCTCTTTCTGCCCAGAGTTCCAGTCTGTAAAAGAAGGATAGTGTTTCCCTATCTCACAGAAGTGCTGGACACTTAATTCATTAGTGCTTATAAAGTATTCTGAGGTCTTTTAGAGGAAACTGCTGCATGTCCGTGAACTCTTAATGTTGATTCATGTACAGCTACTGAGGCCTGGGACTTGACTCCCCAGAGCTGAGGTAAAGACCGTGGCTGACAAGTTCATTTTTATCACGGACCTAAAGCTCCTCTGTGCTATCCCAGGACTTGCAGAAAAGAAATTCCCGAAGAATATTGAAAATAAATATTGAAATGTTTCTATTTTATGATGAATTGTGCATGTATGTTTACTTTAAAAAGATACATAAAAGCTTCTCATATGCCTTCTGAAAGTGTCTTGACCCCCACCTGCTGAGCCCTGTGCTGATTTTGAAGGGAGTTGAGGAAGATGCTGAGAAAAGAGGTATTTTTTTCAATCCACGTTTTATCTTCCTATGTTTTCTGGCTAAATATAGAATTGTTAGGAAATATTAGTTATTCAGATAAATGTTATCATATTCAGCATGGTGGGGCATGTCATTTTCCATTGGCATCATGTCATAGGCCACTGTAATATGTCAGAAGTATTTTATTGCAATGGCTTCATCACGTAAATGAGACGTGATGGGTTGCAAATCAAATTTACCATACCTACCTTTAACATACACTAAATAAGCTAACAGCATAGGTCAGGCGCTGGCTAATACAGAGTGTTACCGCAGTGGCAGAGATCTGGGCGCAAATGTTGAGACAGGTTATGAGGGACAAGCAGTTTAATAGTTCTCTCTTCCCATGTACATTGTAATCTCCTTTATTAACTTCGATTAGAATTCAGTTTCAGCTCAAGAAAGATAAATACTGGAACAGGCAGTCTGCTGCAGATTTGGACAAGACAGAGTGGAGGTAGAAGTACGTTTGGTAACTGTCTCTTGTTGCCTTTTGCGTTGTTAGGGCTGTAACTTCTCATCTTTAGCAACACAAAGTATGACAGACCTGCCCTCTTCYAACCTCTCCGCTTCAATCCATGCTTCTAGGAGGATCTCCTGATGTCTACCAGTAATGTGTTGGAAGAGAATAGGTTTCAACTATTATCAGGCTAATTTYAAACTTTGAAAGTAAAAACGAAGAACCTTTAGCTTCCCCTGGAAATCAGTAGCTACTCACTAGAAGTCAAGGTACACGGGGAAGATGTGCCCTCTGCTTGAAATGCGAAGTTGCTTTTGTTTGTTGCATGATGAGCTTGGGTAACTCTGTGTAAAGACGTTGTTCAGTCATGCTTATTTGGAAGACTTGCTGTTGAGGAATAGCAATGAAGCCAAGAAAATTCATCCCACAATTAAATATATTAGCATTTATTTCAGCAACYCAGTTTAATCTTAATTTACAGTAAAGCTTCATATATAATTATGATAATTAAGTTATTTGGTAATTGTAGGTTGAAATAAGTTTGTAATAGAAATGTTACAAACTTCTTTGGTGGCTGAAATTGCTATTGTATCTTTTTCTGGGTGCACATCATTCGTGCAAGAATGAAAAATGCACGGATTAGTAGGTTATTCTCTATAGAAATTCTGAGTTCAAGCCAAGGAAAACTGAAATGCTATCTATACATTGAAAATACTAATTTCTAAACATTGAGATATGTTTCTCTAAAATAAAAAAAAAAAWATTAAGTCTATATCCTGAAAAATRTGATAATCTGAGGCTGTTGTGTTTGTAGCATTCAGAGAGAGGGAGGAGGTCAAAAGGGGGATGATTACATGGCCACTAGGAAAATAYGTTCTCGGGGTGCAAAACTCTCTCTACTGGTAGAACTGCTGAAGCCGAGAAGGATGTTTTTACAGGAGATTGCTGCACAGCCTTCCTTAAACTTGGCCTTGGCGCATTACAAAATGCGATCCCATGGATGTGGAAATCTCGCGGTAGTGTTGCCCTGTTGACGTAAAATCCAAGACAATGATGCTATGAAGAATCAGATAAAAAGTGACACGCTTTATTTGCTTCTTGCTTCACGAGAAAAGAGTATTTCAACCACCAGGTACTGGCACGAGGACGGCTGGTTGTTGGCTGCAGTGTGATTCCCTTCTGTCTCCTATAGAGTGAATACTGGTGGCTGGTGACCTTGGCTGTTTTTCACTGCAGGAAGGCTTTCAAACATCTGGTTTTTTTCTTAACACTACAGATATTAACAGACTTGTGTTGTACATGCTATGCTACGCTTGTTAGATATTCACAAGCATGTGTATATGGTATTGTCCRTGCAAATTTTAGGGTGGCAAAGTTGTTTCAGCATTTCAGTAGATTGCTGTGTCTTTATAAAATAGTAGACTGCATGGAATTATTCAGCTTCCCCTCTTTAATGCTCATTGGTAAGAAGAAAATCCCAGCTATGTATTTCTAAAGGTTTTTTTAAAACTCGTTTTTGAATGATCRGAAGACCTGCTTTTCTTCTCTCACAGTTTCTTGTACCACAACTTGAGTCATTATGCAATATCCCCCCAATACCTTGTTACTAATTTTGCATGGAATCTCTAATCCAAACAGAACAGGTATTTTAAACTGGGATATCATTCAGAAGATACTAGGTACAAAAGGGGGCCTCCATTCAAAAAATATTGTTCTCATCATTCCCAGCTGTAACCTGCAGCTCAGCAGTGGGTTGCCGTAGTTGTTTGCAACACACTAGACAGAAAAATACCTACTTGTTTTGTCAAGAAACATTAGCAGTGAGCAGAGCATTTCCAGAAAGCCCTAGGCACTACGGGGATACAGGAGGGTTGATCCGAACCCAATTGATCCGATCCGGGTCCTGACCAGGCTGCCGGATATCTGGGACTCTGGAGAAAGCTACAAAGCCCAGAAACTCTGCCTGGATAAAAATTTCTGGTGGAGGAAAAGAAAGAGCAGCCGGGGAACCCCAAATGTCAGTAAGTTGCTCATTGGGCTGCAAACAGTGTTTTCAGTCATAACACGGGAGGTATTTGTTGGCTCCAGAAGGATTTTGAGGGTTGTCAGTGGTCTGCTCTCCAAAGCACTTTGGATATTGGATTATGCTATTATTAGTTGTGCATTATTTGTCATTCTCCTGAGTAATTCCAGTACAATGTAGATGTAGGATCTCAAGCATGGGGAAGAGAGCAATGGTTGAGTCTGTCTGCTACCCCTGCCTTAACAGGGTTTAAGTAGTTGGCACGGTTGGCAAACACACAACAGAGGAAGATGTCCCTGCCCACGGCAGGGGGGTTGGACTAGGTGACCTTTAAAGGTCCCTTCCAACCCAAACTACTCTGTGATTCTATGATTTTTAGACCCACTTATGTTAGGGGAAGGAGGTGAGGGTGTACACGGCCAGGCTGGGCTGTCAGCAGTGGGCCAGCGCAGGGAGGGGTAGGCAGAGGGCTGCGGATCTCGCAGGGCGGCGGAGGTGGGAAGGAGGGAGGGGTGTGTGAGAAGGGGGAAGGAGAGGTCCCTACGGCAAGGCCCTGAAGTCGAGCATAGGGCTGTGGTGAAAGGGGAAGCAGGGTGTGTTTGATTCCCTTGAGAAAATGCTTTTATTTTTTTAATGTTTCTTTTGTTTGACAAGTCAGGTCATGTACGCTGATGCTCAGGTGTAAAAAGCCTGCGTGTTTGTGTTGATCTTGGAAGCCTCAAGCCAAACTCCAGCCTGGCTCAAAAGATGGATCTCTCTTTTCATGTTTATGCTGTCCGTTTCTCCATTGTTTTTTCTCTTCCCCGAACAGATGTCTTCTCCTTATTCCTGTCTCGCTCCACCCTGCACAGTCGGACATTGKTTTTTAGAATATCTATTTAAAAGCAAAAGTGGTTTCAATTTTTATTTATTTATTTTTGGTAAGCATGACACGTTGAGGAATGGAAAGCTGCAGCAGCATGTAAAAATGCCCAGACCTGCACCACTTCTTCATCCCCGTGTTACCAATGATAGGGAAATAACCATTTTGGGGGGCATAAGAAAATGAAAGACGCCTTCAGCTTCTCCCCAGGCCACAGTCTGTCGGCAGCATCCCATTCAGACAGGTTTCCTTAGGCATTTGAAGCTATTCTGACCCTTGATGGGAAGGGGAGATGAGCTTTGTCTTCTGTAGTTAGCTAGCGGGCTCCCCTCTATTAATAGTTTGTGCTTGACCACCTTCCATTCAACATTGATGTTGCATTTAATATAATGTAGTTTGTTTTCTGTGAAGTACCAGTGGAACCTGGACACCACCCTCCTGTCCAGTGGCAAGAGTCAGGATTTGACCCGGCGGCTGCCTTGCTGGAGAAGCAGCTGTAGGCAAGGATCTGCCTGCGGTGCAGTGGGCAAAGCCAAATGCTTCGTTTTAAAGTTGGGTCCTGTAGCACTGTTGGCTTTCATCAGGCTACAGGATGGTCAGTGCAAGTGGAGAATGAGCTCCTAACACACAACCTCTTGGAGACAGGAACGTGGAAAGACGGCCTCTGGCTGCAGTCGGTTATGAATGAGGCCCCAGGAATTTTATGTCTTGCAGTTAGAGGAAATGCTTGATGCAAACTTTAATCAGCCTGGATGGATTTGTTACTGGAGATAACAGGAGAAGATAGGTCCTTGCAAGGTTGTATTTGTTCTTGGGGGTAGGTGGGTGTTAAACTTTCAAGACCCTCATTTTTGTTTGACTTCAGCTTGAATGTTTAGCTCAATTTGTTTTTGAGTAACTAGGGTGTCTGGGAGCTTAGGGTGGATAGAGAGAGATAGACTACAGCTGGTAATAATAGTAGAGCCTTTTATGCTGTCAATTTAACAGTTGTAAAACAATTAGGGAGAATTATGTTAATAGCAGGCTTTGTTCACACTTTCCTTGCCCAATTTTCCTTTTTTTTTTTTTTTTTTTTTGACATGCCTTTCCTACCATGCTCTGAGAGCGTGTAAACAGTAGAGCTCTGTGTGTTTGTATTGTGTATGGTCAGTGTTATCCATTAAACCATGGCTGGATGTAGATCTTCTAAAATTTTCACAAATCAATTTTCCAGTGCTTTAGCTGTTGCGTTTTAATGTGGCTCCTTCTAAACAAACAAAATCATGTTTTTGGGAAGCTAAGACAGGATAAGAAGTGATTTGTATGGGAAATGGTGGCTGATTTGCTCGGAGTGCTGCAGCTGTTTCCTTCTGTGATACGAACAAAACCCCTTCAAATCAATCAGATCCATGTTGGCTGAGCCCTGCTACCCACGCAGAGGGGCAGCCGAGCTTTTCCCCCCGTCCGGTGGGAAAGCAGTCGTGCCAAGGCCTGCTGACCCACGCTGAGATGTTGCTTTGTCTGTTGCTCAGCTCCTCCCAGTTCTAGACTATGGTCAGGATCCATTAGTGCTGAGACTAATCTGGATGGATGGCTCTCTTGCGGACAGTGAAGCCCATGTGATAGGGCATCTCTTGCTGCTTTCTCGTACCACGTCGTAGAGCAGTTTGCCTGCATCTTTCTTCCTTCCTGCGCCCGGGGCTTTTCCAGCCAGAGCCCTCAGCACCTTGTTGCCTAGTTAGACAGCCTCACCATCCTCGAGAGTCCTCCTCCTATTGATGCCACGTGAAGGTCTTAGCACTGCACAGGAACAGTGATCTAAAATGAAGCAAGTAAATACTCTTCTATCTTTTCTATGCTAAATGCAGAATGATTACATTGAAATTAAGAGCATCATAGTTATAGTCCCTCCCTTGGGACTGAGGGTAAAAATCTGAAAACCTGCATGCTAAATTCCTCCCTGCCCCCCCCAAATAATGCGTATGCATAGATGATCCTTTTAGAAAGAAGAATTCCCAAACTCCATTTACCTTGACAGCTGTCACTCGGCACTTGTAGTTGTCATGGCAGTGTGTAGTTTTTCATGAATTACCAGCACCGATGGTTTTTTTTTGTTTATCAGTCATCAGCTGGGCCATTCATAATGGCTTCTGGCAGCTCATCGGGGAGATCAGTGCCGTTGAATCGTGCCCTACCAACTCCCCCCACCTCATTGTGGGACGCTGTTTACTGCCGTGCCTTCCTCTGTAAATATTACAAGCAGTGCGCTAACAGGAGGGATGCGTGGGAATGAAATGGCTTAACCTTGTAACAGCTAGCTGGGATGGCAGGTCTGCGCTGACTGATAATTCGCGAGTCCTCGTGTTTCAGTTACTTCGCTAAATAACATGTAGACATCCCACTTTGAAGTCTTGTATATGATAGTTAATTAGACAACATTTAATTTGGCTTAACATTTGTGTCAGTTTTGTGGAAGTGAGCCTCCATAATTAGGGAATACAGATCAGGTTTCTGTCAGACTTATAACCTCTCACTCTAATTTAATGCTCACTCCTCCGATGCCGTGTCACACTGCGTGCGCAGGAGGTTTTTTTCACCCCCGTCTTTTCCGCTTGACTAGAAAGAAAGTTGCCCATATTACACAACTGACAGCAAATGGGATTGTTCGTGGAGATGTAAGGGCATATGATTTGCTAGTATTTAACAGTGAACTTGCCCATTAAAACAGATTACACGATCGGAATCGGTGTAAATAATACGTTTACACAAGCCTGGAATTTAGTTAAAACTGCTCCATGTATTGAAGATGCCCAGTGCAGGCTTCTGTGATACTTTTCAGTAGGAATTCAGGTGCAAAACAGACTATGGAATTAACATCTTGTAATTAGGAAGGCATTTTCCAGTCTGTTTGAATAGGTCTTTAAGAAGATGCTGCGTTCTGTTTGAAAATGCTTCTCTCTGGGATGATTAAAAATAAGATGCTGTTTGTTGCAGGTTGTTAGGTGTGACATCAAGTCCATATGCAGTAGCACATTCCACTTAATATTTTTGGCATCTAGAACAGAAAAAAAAAAAGGTCTAGGGTTTTGGCATTTGAAAAATTAATATATTGCCCACTAAAGTCTCCCTGATGATGCTTTTACCGGTTTGTTCTAAAGTTACAGTCAAATGTAAAGACATGGCTCTTACCTGGTTGTCTGTGGTGAGGCCAAGACATTTCTTTAAAGAGAAAAGATCCAAAGGTAGCACAGTTTTAATCGATATTTTCCTTTCTCCCCCTGTGCAAAGGGAGATTTTTGGGCAGATGCCCGTCGTTACCGTATGCAAGCAGAGTGTCTGTCAGGCATCATGCTCCTTTCAACCTGATGTGTGTACTTTGTCTCTAATTAGAGAGGAAACCACTACTTTTTCTCCGGCTTGCACTGGTTATCACCTACGAGYGAGTAGCTGGTGATGCTCTGTGGTGAAGTGCTGTGCACCAGGGTGCTCCGCGGCCACCTGGACTGAGACAGCTAAGCCAAGGACTCCACTCAAGAAGCTCTTTGCTGCTAATCAGGCCATGGGGAGTGTTCAGCAGAGAGAGCTTTTAACTAACTGGCATAAGGTTTCTTTCCCTCCCCCCCTTTCTCTGCTGTGAAATTTTCTTAAACATTCCTGCTTCATTGATTTATTTTATTTTTTGTTACTTGAGAGTGAAGAAAGATGGAAACCTTTTGGTAGCAACCCAGCGCTAGTTTGTCCTCGATTCCTCGTGAAGCTTTTCCTTCAGAGCAGTCGTTCCTCGCTGCCTTTGTCTTGAAGTTTTGGATCCAGAGCTGGAGGAGCACTTCTGTGACCAGGAGCTTGCCAATTCAGAGCTTGCTACATCAGTGAATTAGTAAAAGACAATGCTGCTTCTTCCTACAAGCTTTTATCTATCTATAGCCTTACTCTGTCACAGCTACAACATTACTATTGCACATCACAGTCCAGGGAGACCTTGCTCTCCAGTATCTCTGTGGGTGGGTTGCGGAAACAATTTCTGTGGGCCTGTTTCCGAGAAGTTGAGCTGGTCCTGCAATTTGTGTGTTGTTTTTCTGAACGTGTCAGAAGTGTTTGGGCATCTGCAGCATCCTGAGGAAATACTGGGTGGATCTAATCTGAGTTTATACTGATTTTGTGGGTCAAGATATGATGTAATTGCAAGTTGTACCATGAAAATATGTAGCAGACCAACAGTACCCAGTGTTCAGATTTTAATCAAGTCAGCTGCTTTCTGACCAGTAACCATGATGCTGGGCAGCGCATATAAAGGAGTGAACACGTTACCTTGCTGACTTGCTATCGTGAAAGGGGAACTCGCTCGTCGTATTGTGGTGACACTCCCCTAGGATGAGTTTTGCGCGTATTCGAGGCTGTTCTGCTGTTCCCAAAGATCTGAACTGAACTGTTCCCAAACACAGATGTCAACTTTGGTCTCTGTGAGTGAACAGTGATCATCATGGCTTTACTGGGGTACATAACTGGCTAGTGTAAATTTGCTACACAGATTTATTAAGTGAAACTCTAGACTTATGTGTGGTCATTCTTGTCTCTTCTGTAAATCCTTGAGACCATGCTTTGCATGGAAATCAACATTATGTCACTTTAGTCACAGAACATTTCCCTTTTGTAGTAAATTATGTCCTGTGTCRTTTGGGAAGTCATACTCTGCCAATTTTTTGGGAGGGGGGGGAAAAAGTGATGTCAAGTTATTTTATTCAAAGGCCAGAAGTAGAAACAGAGTAATAATTGTAATGAAATAATTTCTCTTTATAATCAAATGTTGGATAACAGGATTGCATAGCATACACCTGTGGACTGCATTTAAAAAAAAAAAGGGTTGCATTTTCTTACACGTCCAGCAATAAATGTTTGCAGGCTGAAGAGGAGACGTACGCTGCATGCTCTAGGTRAGAATCCTCCCGATGCTGAAACTTGGAATTTGGTGGGAGATGAAACATCAAATATGTGGGAAAGGAAGGAGTTTAATAACACTGCCCTGAGCGTGAATTACTTGGATGCGTAGTGYGTTATATTTTGTATACAAACACAATGCTAATGAGCGTAACTGTAGTGCCAATACCACTCTGACATCCCTCCTAGACAGCCGATCTCCTTTTCCTGACGGATTACAGAGCTGGCTGCTGGGAGCAGCAGCCCGCACCAGGTGTTTTGGAGGGGGGAGAAAACCCTGCAATATTCCGACTTGGGAGTGTAGTCTGAGTCTTGTGGTAGTAGTGAGCGCGTTCAAAAAATTCTTCCTCTTGCTGAGACTTGCTTGTTTATTTGATACAGAATGTGTGCAGGGTTTTTTTTTTTGTTTTTTTTTTGGTTTTTTTTGTAGAGGATTTATCTGTGGAAATAGATGAATGTTGCTGTAATAATTCTGTTTTGCAGAATCCTTTCCCTGAGAAAGATACTGTGCAAGCTTTGAAATGTTATAGTCTCTGGCATCATACATGTTTAGGAACCCTTATGTATCAAATGTAGTTCATGGCAAAGCTAAAGAAGTCAGTGTCCTATTGAAAGGCCCTTTATGTCTTTTCTTTGTTCAACAGGGAACAAAGTTTGTCATCCTGAGACACCAGACCTTTGACGAGGCTCAGGTAACCTCTGACAGCGCGCGCGGTGCTAACAAAGAGTCCCTGTCAGCCTTTGTAGAAGATGTTGAGACTTCAGTCAGCGTTGACTTTCCAGAAGATGAGGAGCGYGTTGGTGAAGTGCTAGGCTGTGGTTCTTCGGATCTATCAGTTCATAGAGGAACAGAGGAAGCTCAGCATGAAGATGAAAAGACGACAGCAGCAGCAGCAGCATCCCAGAAGTTGTGATCACACAGGCAGATGAGGTGGGTGATAGACAATACTTGATATAAAATTCCTTTTTATCTTATCTGATTTGTATTCTTGGCTGTGATCAGAAATACAGCTTGTTGTTTCTAATTAATTCTTTAATTTTCTTTTATTTATATTTTGAATTTAGCAAAATTCTATTTCATGTTGGAAACGTTCTCCATCTAACCCAAAATGCATTAAAAAGGCTATTTGCTTTAATCAGCGGGATTTTTAATCTTATTATATGCTCCTCAAAAATGAATATTTCTTTGTATTGTACAGTACATATTTACATAAATTAGTGTTATCCTTGGTTATTTTGCCAACCATAATTTATACGCTTTTTAGTTTTATCATAAAATAAAATCTTGCCTCTGATATTCTGGGACCGTTTTTAGCATCATCGCAAATTATCTTGGGAGGAACTATTACACAGTCGGTGAACTATCCTCCTTGAGTTTAAAAAAAACACCCCGAACTAAAATGTGTTTCAAATGCTCAGCTTCCACCGATCAATCCAGGCTTTCTCTTTTACTGTATCCTGTAAGGCAACCTTTGCAGGCTTTTGAAAATTGCAAATTTGTAAAAACTGCATGTAAAATTCACCTGAAAAGTAGAATAATTTTAAAGTTTAGTTCTCTGATCAAATTCTTGCCTCATTTAATTATTTTTTTAAGTGTTAAGATTGGTTTTTCACCCTACCAGGCTTGTTTGTTTATATATCATTTCTACAGAAGGTTCATTTCAAGTATTGCGTTGGGAGATGTTGACAAAACATTTGTCAAGAATTCCTTTGAAGTAATATTGCAAGTACCTAATCTTACAAGGTAGGGCTAAAAGGAGCTCTTGTCTCTGGGACAGATGGAGGCCCTACGTCCAAATGAGTTGCATAAGCTCTCCATTTCACCGCCATAAACTTGAAATATAAAAATATAATTTGCTACACGTTGCTCCCTTTGGATAACTTCCCTTTCTTTTCTCTGTAATTTTATGGGTGTTTGGGGCAAGAAGTACCTTTTGCTGTTATTGACCAATTCTCTGTACCTTGTGGTATTAGCTTGCCTATAGATGGGAGGGGAGAGTGGCTTGCGATTGACCCACATTCCCAAGATGCTTCTCTCTGAGGTTAGCATCATGTGGAAATCTGCCGATCCTTATCTGAAGAGGCATTTAAGTTTATGGGGCCCCTGGGAGAATTGGTGACAATATCTCCGATGATAAAGTTAACGGGTTCCGGGCAGTTACCTTGTTTGACCAAGTCAGTGAAAGTTTGTTGCTTTCCCTAGTACCTGATGGCAGCCGAGTCATGAATGAAAGATTGGTTTGAATGGGCTCCAGTCGGTGATGGCTGATTAAGGAAAGCAACTAGAAGAACCGATGAAGTTCCTAACATGCTTAATTTGGGGTTTTGCTGGAGTCCAGGTACAGCTAGAGCACCTGTCGCAGTGGTCAGTGTAAGACTTATCGTTTATTGGTGCACTGATCAAAATAGAAACTGAATTCCAGGGTTATCCCTAAAGATGTAGCAGCTCGTACTGCCTCATGCTGGTCATCTTGAAGTCTTTCAAGGCTCTTGGTGACTGTTGGATGCACAGATAGTAAGAACAAGAAAGAAAGTTTGTAGACTGTAAGACAAAAAAAAAAGCCCAGGGAAAATGATACTGGACAGTTGCCAAAGACATCTACTGTCTCACAGTTGCATGGCTTTGCCTTGCTTTTATTAAAAGTTTGCAGTTCTTGTTCCCCAGAGACTTTTCATGGGGAAACCAAGGGCTGTGTATCCCATGGCTGGCTGAGGAGCTTAATGTGTGGGTCCATCATGAAGTCAGGGGTTGCTAAATTCCTTGTACTTTTTTCTCTTCATGCGTACCGATAGGCAAGATGTTGYGGTCCAAATCATCAGCAGTTTTTATTCAACACCTATTGATGAAAGACGATGGCATTTCGTACCTTTAAAAGAAAATATAAATTTGCATATAAGTTATCCAAATTCTTATGTAGACATAAACGATAGCATKCATAGTTAACAGGAATGGATATTTACTGTAACATGCTTTGTCTTTCAGGGGAACATATCTGCTTTCAAAGTGTCTGTCTCCCTCATTTTGGGCACAGAGCAGTATTTTTCTTTGTTAACATGCACTTAGTACATGTTAACTGGTGCTGCTGTAGTGTATATGTCGTGAATTGCACATGCAAGCAGGTATCTCCAAACAGTAAGTCCCTCGGTGTGGGTGGTTAGTACACAACATATGGGCACCAGAACTAGTGCCTGAGCCAGGAAATTATCTTACATTGTACATGTAGCACAGGGATATAACCTTTGGGGGGGTCATTTGGGTAAATTGTGTTTTACCTAATGCAGGATTGTCTATACAGTTTTGCCTGTCAATTCTAGCCATGACGTAGCCGAGAAACTCAGCCGCGTTTTGGGGGGGATGCGCATCTCACAAACTTCTATTAGAATGGATTCAAATGCTGATGGTGACAACTGCTTTCTTCCTAAACCGGCCTGCAAAATAAATAAGTCTGGCATTGGTGCTGGATTTTAAAAGGGGCTGGAAATCATTCTCTTATGTGGAAAAAACATCTTCCCTACTTGTGTAGCGGTAGAAATTCTTTGCTTGAACGGGACTGTAGAAGTAGATTAATTTCTGCTTTTGAAAGCATTGTCTTTACTCTTTGAATTGAACTTACACCTTATGTCGGTCRTGCGAGTTTTCTGTCTTCTATCTTAGGGCATCTTCATGTCCCCACCTGTTCGTGTGGCTCTGCAGCTCAGTGTGGGACAGAAACAAGTCGTTCCTAAGAACAGGCTGCAGAAACAAAAGCTCAACGGGTAAATGGAAAGGGGGTCCCTAACTGCTGGCCTGACACGTGGTATGGATATAGCCATGCTGGCTTCTGCTAATGCTGTATCTGAGCAGGCTGTAAAACTGGGTGGTGAGCGTGTGGTGAGCCCTGTGCTACTGCAGTTGCGTACCTCGTGGCACATCATCTAGGTGGTTTAAATCGACTTGAGAGATGTCTGTTGAAGGCGTGTTGCTGGTGGTGTAGATGTGCTGTAAGAAAAGGGAGTACGACCGGCAACTGATGTCTCTCTATTATTAATGTTCTTTAATATATGTAGAGATATAGATATAGATACTGCAGTAACTCATCTAGGAGCATTAGTTATGGGTTAGGGACATGGCATGTGGTGCAGCATGGATCTAAGACAGATGATTCTGCCCCTGAAAAGCATGCAGTCTAAATAGGAGTCAAAGTACTGATACAGACAGTTGAAAATAATTTTGGTTTTTTATGTGGCCTCTAGCAGTATTTAAAGACTGYGAAGATCCTTGATATCTTATCGTTTTGACTCCTCTTATTCTGGAACTCTGTGGTTATACATATTTCAGCATCTTCTTTTCATGTCTCCCTACGTCTTTATAACTGTTGGACAAGTTAGTGCATGAGATGCCGCCTTTTATGTGTGCTAGATGTTGTAGATTTTTCAAGGGAGGGACTAATTAAATTACTGTTTCAAAGAAGTTCACCACCACACTAATAACTTATCTGTAAGCTTATTAAGGTAGTTGTTTGTACTCTAAAATGACTAAATAACTGTTGTATAATCTCAAAATTACAATAAATCATAATTCCTCCTGGATAGGGGCAACTATGATTTCTGGATGTGTCAAACTGCTGATGTCTGACAGTTTTAAATACAGTACTTGYGTGTACCTGGAGGAGGGCACAGGAAAGTAATTACAATTCCTGCTGTTGCGCATTCTGCATGTTCATACCGTGGCTGTGTTCCTGTTGCTGTACCATCAGCCGGTGCTCGAGCAGCAACTTCAGTTAAAGGGTGTTGGATGGAGACAAAGAGCAGCGATTGCTGCCTMGAAGATTTTGTTAGCTTTTTGAAGTCAAAGGTAAAGTCCCTTGTTTCACCTGTACTGCAGAGGAGACTTTGCAGCACTTAAGACCTCTGCRAGGAGGAAGTCTCTTTTTTTTCCTCCCCCCTATTTGCACATGAAGGAGAGAGGATGACTGGCCTGTGGTCAAGTTCTGCCGGTGGCAGAGCTGGCATTAAACACTGCAGCCTCTGTGCAGTCTGCTATTCATTAGGTCCCTCCACGCAGGTCCTTAGAGGCATAACTGCTGTGATAAAGGCAGGCGAATATGTATGATACCGCAGCACGGTGTATGCGTTTGGACAGGAGACTCTCGGCCTTTCTGAGACCTCTGTCTGCTTCCAGGGACAAGACCCGTGTGGTGAGGGGGAAGAGGAGAGGGGAATACAACAGGCTTCAGTCCTGCAGCTCAAATACATGTGTGCCTGCTAAAATTTTTTGTTCTAATGGAGTTCAGCCTTTCTTTTCCATACTGTTGGATCAATGAAATGCTCCTCAAATAAGCTCCAATGGCTGTTTTATTACAGCCTTAAGGAACAATTTAATTTTGCCTTGGAAATGCATCCGATACGACCATTTGCTCCTGGGATCACCAAGAAGGTTTTTACCTTCCCTTCTACGAATGACTACTCCTGATCCTTGGTGACCAGCAACTGTGTGTATCCTGTGTGCATGTCCTAGAGGAGTCGGAAACAGGGTAGCTGGCCCAGGCAGAATCGAGTATTTCTAGCAAAATTACAGGCTTTACAGTAGATTTAATTACACCATCTGTTAACAAGTCTACATTTTGGGAGACGGTTGGGAAAAAATCTCCAGGTTAAAAATATTTTGYGAACAACTGCTTAGAGTGACATGCTCCTTAGCCTTGGAAAAACTCTGTTTCAGGATGAAACAAGGGAAACTTTTGAATGACAACAATGAATATCCTATCTAGACTAAATCAAAGGCATAGACAATGGAGCAAAATGTACCTCCGCTGCTCTCCCCTGCCACTGGATACGTGTGCCCCAAGGGATGCTGGCACCTGAAGGAATGTGACTGAAAAAATGGGATGGTTTTGTGTCCCTTTAGCAGAGCATATGGTGTGCCTTTTTCCCGTTGCTCACTATGTTGTTATCGCTTCTTCAAGGCTGTGCCTGAACTCAAAGTGCCTCGCGGGCCAGATGTGCTAACTCTCTCTTCTCTAATGACAGCTACTTAAATCCAGCGTGCAATTTTTGCACTGACCATTCTCTATCCCAAAACAGTAGGGTCATTGGGGGAACCCAATGGCATGTTTTGGAAGAGGACTAAGGCATAATAGCGAGTTATAACTGAGAATCAGGGCAGCCCCCTACTCCCAGATCCTTCTTCATTTGTTGTTGTACTTATCCTTAGAAAATAGACCCGCAACATTTCTTTTGGGATTGACTTTTTCTAAAGGAACAAAGAAACTTTGGTGCATAGCGCCTGTGGGAGTCYGCTGGCAGGTGTGTGCTTAACTCCYCTAAACTGCCTTGCAGATGCTGACATTACACATGGTCTTGCTCCTCAAAGTGAGAAAGACCAAGGGCTATGAAATCATCCAGGACACTCCATGTGCAGGCAAATAGTGTAAAATTTCCATGTTGGGGAATATCTTTTCAGTATTTAAGGCTGCGTTCCTAGGAGACTAACTTTCTGTGTGTATARGATTTCACCATCAGTACTGACACTTGGTTTTATTAAAATTAGCCATTTTCTATTCAATTAAAGTGGTATAATGAATTAAAAATTAATAGTTTTATCTGAAAAATTTTCGTATATTTCAGTGACTTGAAACTGAGCCCCATAAAACTGATTCCTGATTCTGTTTCAGTTAAGTGTATTTATCTTGCTGATGTATGTGGTATGGATTACCATACCATATTTTAACATGCCCTAACAACATATCAGCAGATATGTAAAAAAGTGAGTTAATAACATAAATGTCTGCTATCATGCTGCTTTGTAAAACCATTCTTAATTTAATCCATACACTAAGTGTGCTTTCCAGTTACAAAAATTTATGATAAGTATCAGGCAGAAGTGAAACCGTGATACAGAATTGTGACTGATGTAAAACAGACACGCAAAATGAGTAGCATTAGGACACTTACTTTGAAGTTTGTTAAAACCAGTAAAGTGATATCCACTTTAAGTGAAACCTGCTGTTACAGATACCTACTGGATTTTGGGAACATTTCACTTTTGAACTTACTTCTTGCACTCTGCTTTAGCATTTAATATGTTGTGGGTTTTTTTAATGTAGCAGGGAAAAGTAAAATAGCTGACCTACTCAGATACCTTATTATCGTTGCTCACAGACGGCTAGTTGARTATATTCAGTATCTGGGAAAAGAACATTTCTTCAACTACCTTTGAGAAATTAGTTTGCCATGACAGTGTAAAGTTGAAACAAATAGCAGTTTGCTCCCATTCAGTACAGTACCATTGCCAAATGTGAACAATGGAAGAAATACTGAGTCATTTAAGAAGGGATTTGAGAATGACAAAGCAAATGAGAGCGGTTAGGTTGGTCAGTCCGAGTAAAATTTTTAGCATCTTGTTGACGTTGTTGGCAATAATTTGAACTGTAGGGATCGATTGCAAGCTTTGTGAACCTTTCCAGTTAAATGGGCAGGTGGAAGGAGACAGGTGTCTCCTCCAATTCATGCCCAYTTATTTATGGAGAATGGACAAAGTCCTGGCTTCCTGAGCACAGCCGAGATCCCACCAAGAAACAGTTCAGCATTCCAATATCTAATAGTTATCCAGGTAAAAAATATATGTGTATTTATGTTGCATGAAGACTTATTCCTGTTTGAATTGTAACAGTGATGCATGAAATAGGGCTGTGAATTACAGGACTGTCATTAAACAGAATGCTCTTTGGACACTGGCACTGTGTTTATACGTATATTCTGAATAGGGAATTATATATGTTTAATAGAATGTGCCAGAATTCTCCCTTACTCATAAAAGCAATAACATGGCCATCTGAAATGGACTGAAAAAGCTTGGTTTTGGAGAGGTCAAAGTGGGCCATGTTCTCCATGATCTGTTAATCACCCAGACAATACATGCATACTGGTCTTCTAACAACAAGAGTGACTATTAGACTCCGTCTGTCTAGTTAGTTATGTACGTTTGCATGTAAAATGATAGACAAAAAACTCAGGCTGATGACTTTGCTCATAAGAAAGACCATTTTAATGATGCGTGTTGTTTGAGACACACATGTTGGTGTGTTAATTGCATGTGTTCTGAATCAAGACAAATAAGTAACATATTTTCCCTGTCATAAACTTCCAGAGTTGTTCAGGGCTTCTCCTAGAAGGGATTTTTTTTTTTTTTTTTTTTTTAACGTTGATTTCATAAACTGAAGTGACTACCTTTGGGCAAACCACATGACTTCTGGGAGGACCGTATCTAACGGATGCCAGCGGGTGGGGCATCTTCTGTTTGCCGATAAAGTGGTGCTTGATCTTTGCAATTCTGTGAGTGTTTGGATGTTACAGGAACTGGAACCTCCTGCTTCAGCTTRGTGGTCTACGATCTGGGTTATTACTTGACAATTTACCATACTAGCCATGATTCCTAGATATTTCTGTGGCATCGATCAGAGCTATAGCGTCACGGGTAAAAATTAGAACAAAACAAAAGCAGTATAGGATGYTGACTACAAAATTAGAATGAAGTTCCCCTTGGATTTTCTCCTACAGTTAGGAATGCATCTGCTTCGCCTGCGCTCGTAAACATGYGAGAACTCCGTTCCCAAGACTGCAAGCTGGGATTGCATGTACTCCTCTGTACCCGTGCGTTTGTACTAGCATTAGCTATACTCTGAAGGGRTGCTACGTGACACAGAAGGGTCAGAGTCTGCAAGGCTCCTTGCCTCGCTCCCTGCACGGAAGCAATTAAATAAACTGGGGAAAATGTCATACCTCACAACTAGAACTATGTCCGTGCACACTCACTGTGTTGTCRTAAATGTAACAAGGAATTAAAATATAAATTCCACTTAATTGTCCAAGGAATGACTCGTGAATCGGGCATGTTCTCTCTTGTCCTAAGAGCAGAAGGTTTAGCAGCCCTAAATGTATCTTAGTGTCTTTGTCAGCTCTGGTTCCCTCTTGCTGAGAGTTTTCAGTAGCTCTCATGACTTTTCCCCTTGTTTCTTTCAATCAAGAAGGAAGTTTGTAAAAAAAAAAAAAAAAAAAACAAAACAAAAAACAACAACAACAACAACAAAAAAAAACCAATGCCATATAACCTACAGGACCATTCCACACATGTATGTTTCTGAAACACATATAATTAGCCATGTATAGACAACTTGGAGAAAAGTAATTTGCAAAATGAATTAATTTAGAAGGCAATTGAGAGAAACGGTGTCCAACTCATTGTGTCAGTGGATAAAGAGAATGAATTTCTTGAGTTACAAACTTGCCATATATAATTTTGCTCATTCCAGTAGGCAGTGTGGGTGCAGTTATCTTCTGTGTGGTGGCTTGTGTGTGTTCTCTTCTACCATATTATCCAGCATCCGGTGATCTAGTCCAGTGAATCTGGGACAAGTGACTTGGGAATAAGCTAAATCTGACTTGGTACTGCAGCTCGAATCGCTTTTTGTGTAGCGATGTTTATTTTTTGAGGACAGTTGGCTGGAAGGAAATAGGCAAATCGTAGCTGATGGAGCGGAAGGTGGTTTGCTGTGCTCTGACTGATGTGGGATTTGATCCCTTTCTGACAAGAACAGCACCCCGTTCAGTTTGCTTTAGATCACACATTTCTTTTCAGAACCCGTTGTCACAAAGCTGCTGAATAACTTCCTCAAGAAGAGTGTATGACAAAGAGTGTGGTAGCAGGGACAAAGGCAGCTATCCATTTTACTACCACTTTGTTGAGATGCCTGACTTAAAATCATATGTCATTTCCTATGTAAGAATGGAGATTTGAGGCCAAACCTGCTTTAGCTGCTTTGCCTAGAGAAAGTCAAAAGTGGGGATGAATTTGGCCTTTCTCCTGCCCTGAAAGCCTTTGTTTGCAGAAGTGGAATCACTGATGGGCACAGGGTCAGGCTGAGACCCAGAACTGCTTTGGCTGTTCTGGACAGGATCTCCTTGTTGTCTTGAYCAGTTACGGGTACCTCATGTGAACGTGAGGGTTTCAGACGCTTSCTTCCTGTTGCCTAAACTAGCTTAATTAATATTTGCTTTGTGTTGATTTTTTTTTTTTTAAAGATATTCCTTCTACTTGACTGACATCACTCGTTGCAGCTTTCTGAAGGCATCTTGGTAAAACTTCTTGTTCTGTATTACGAAAAATATTAATGCACAATATTCTTCCTAGATACCTTTTCACCCTGAGCATTGTTTACTGAACTGACATAGCACAATTGATGGTCAAACTGGAAAAGGATGTTTATATCTCATAAAGCCTCCCTTTGCCTATACACCATTAGTTTTCTCTCTGGAGTCCTCCTTAGACTCTTCCAGCTTATGTCCGTATGTTAAAGATTTCCACAGATAGGTGGGAGATCAGGCTAGGATGCTACTGCCATTGTCTTTAAGCTTCTCTTGTATTTTTCATTGTTGTTTGTAGCTCAATAAAAATTGAAAAATAAATTAGCTGTAGCTTTAGAGGTATGTTAGCTAGAATTTGATGGTTTGATGAACAACTTTGTTTTCAAGAGGTGGTTCAGTGGTGAAGAGAAAATGGACTCTGCATCCTGTTAAGACTTTTTTCTTAGCGAATAGCAACAACGGTGTCCTCAGAAGTTGTGCTTCAGAGTGATGTTTTGGTGGCCAAAGCAGAGGTGCTGTAGAGGTGACCGTTCAGACAAACACTGGAAAACTGAGGTCTGGCTATGATGAACTGCCCTCTGAGTGGTGTGAGGACAACTCACCCACGTAGCCCCTGGGGGAGGTTCTTTGCTCCAGGACAGCCAGTTGAGGTGAAATGCACATTTCTTTTTTTAACTTTGGGATTTATTACTGGGCTGGCATTTTCTTTCTTTCTCTCTCTCCCCCCCCCCCTTTTTTTAAAAAAAAAAAAAAAAAAAACAAAAACAAAAACTAACAACAACAAAAAAACCCAGAAATCAAAAGCTTGTAATATTTTAAAAAAATAAAAACCACCCTCTTTTTGCTGGTTTCTTGTCCTAAAAATGTGGTTTGTGTTTTTCCTTTTCTTCGCTGTCCAGACCACGTTCTTGGTTTGGGGAAGCAGATTGATCTGGCAGCATGATACATTCTGACTAATTTTTCTGGCATCTCTATGATCATGATTTCCTAATGTTACCCTTGACTTGTTGTCAGTGACAGAAATTTGAAGGCAACTTGTTCTTCAAAGTGTTCTACATGCAAAAAATATTTGTTTAATCTCTAAAGCTCTCATTAAGGTTAGACTCTTAAAATGGATTTGACTGTATGCAAGGCTGTATTTAAAAGACCTTCCCTCTTGCTTATCTGTTCCTCAGCATTTCTCACRTGTTGTTTGGGATTTTGATCCTAAAAAGATTAGATTGGATTAATATTTTGTTTTCCTTTCAACCGTGTAAATATTGAGGGGCAAAAATGAAACAAAATCCTCGTTCCTATTAAAATACAGCAGGACTTAATAGAATCTTAGAAAATAACCTTAAGTTTTTTTTTTTTTTTTTTTCCCCCCTGCAAAAGGTTAACTAAATATGGCCCCAGTTCTGCAAAGGATTACTTGTGTTTAATTTTACATACCGTGCATTGACTTTCAATGGCATACTGCATAAAATAGCCTCGCTGAGTCTTTYGAGATCGTGGTCTAAATGACCATACAACATGATGCTCCATATACCGTTAAACTTAAAGCAGTTTTGCCTCTCATGCCTCTGGTTATGTGGATCTCTGTCACTTACAAATTTGTTTCTTTTTCTAAGGTCAGCTGATGACACTGCCTTTATGTTTCACCTGCAGGAAAGTTGGCACCTCTTTCTCCATCGCTGAATTTGTAACAGATTGTTATCCTTTTTGACTAAAACCAGCACCCCTCCTCCCCAAAGATTATAGAACGCACCCCAATATTAGGATTTAGGAGGAAGAAAATATATAGAAAGAAATATTAAAGCTGAAGTTTTTTCCTCCCTGAATTAGATAGAAAAATGTAATATTAAGAAAGCATCGAAGACTGGCTTTTTTTAGTGTTGCTTTGCTGCTACTTGACAGGTAACAGTAACTCTAAGAAAACTCTAATTCTGGATCATGAAGGTAGATTGGTCCCTGGGTACATCAAATGTAAATGGATCTGGGAAAAAAAAAAAAAAACAACAAACCAACCAACCAGTGTTGACAGAGGCAACTGAATTAACTAGGAAGAAATAAATTCATTGCATATTTACAGTCACCCCAAGTGTTGTCTTAAAATTTAGTTTAAAATGGCAATAAAATTTTCTTTCAAAAAGAGCTTCTCAGTTGCCAAATTTTAATGCTAAAGCAGTAAACAGTTAACTAGTCAGATTGCTTAAATGTAATTCGGGAAGCAAGTAGAGAATAGCAGTGCCATAAACTCCATCCCCTGGTTCCCTCGGGATAACTGTCCTTGTTTGAACAGTGAGAGAACGGATAGAAATATGCATGCAGATGCCCTGACGTTCCTAAAGGAGTAGAGTTGTTTTCATCAATGTGAATGGACGTTACCATTGCCAGGGATCCAGGTTTTGTCCCTGTCTGCTATGGCGCTCTTTTTTTTTTTTTTTTTAGTCTTCTGGGACAAAATAACAGCAGCGTGAATGGCCCTGGCTATGCAAGTATGGCATGCTTGCAGTGCCTCGTGTGAGAAAATGTAGAGATGCACAAAACTGCAAATGAGGCAGGAAGCTGCAATGATGCAACCACTGCATCTGGTTTCACAACAGTTTAAGCCAAAGCATTCCAGCGTACCATGGTCCTCCACCCTCAGTTACCCATTCCTGTCCTCTTGCTCAGAGTGGCCTTGGTGCTCTGGCCAGCGGTGAGCTCTAAGCTGGTGGTAAACTGAAGCCAAAACATGAAGAGAACAGTTCTTCGGTTGCTCATAACATTACCATATTTGCTGTTGTTCTGTGCTAGAAACCTATTGCAATACTGTTGTTCTGTGCTACCGTGTATRCAAGTAGAGGATTTTTGTGGGTAAGGAATATATGGAAACGTGTGAGTGCTACTTGGGCTTTGCTTTCTGTGTGAGCGTCTGGGATGCTTCTCACACGTGGAGTGGAGTAAGGTCTGGGTTGTGTGGTCAGGAGGTACCTGGAAACAGCTTTATTAGAAGGTAACAATCGTCATAGGTTCTCTTTCAGCRCAGGGACTGATGCCACTGCAGTGGTCACATCTGCTTGGGGCCATCCCTGCGTGGGTGGGAAGAGTTAGGCACTTCATGAAGGTACAAAACAAGTGCCTGCACCTCGCCAGGACAAAATCCAGAAGAGAAGAGGAGGCATCTTACTCTGCTTCGCGAAGAAGTTCCTGTATCTTTGAGTCCAGAGCCCTGATTTGTCTCCTGAAGGTGGGCACCTCTGAGCTTTCTGTCACAGGACTGAGCAGGAATCACTGCTGTTCTGGCTAAGCTGGACAGTGTATTTTAAGAGGTCAGAGTTAAGGCTGGTTGTTTGGGTTTTTTCTTTTTTGGCAGGCACGCAAGGTGATGATCACTGTTCTTAACTGGGCATGGGTCTCCAAAAAGTGCTGGGCATTGGTTCCCATTGAACAGCAGTGCCTTTAGCCCGGTGCTGGGTGCTTTTGAAAGTGCTAAATCACAGTTCAGGCTGTGAGGATAAGGGAATGGTCACATAAATGCCTTGACAGCTCTTGCCATACTCGGTCATTAGGATTTTGAACATTTCGGTACACTTCTGTAACTTGTACAATTTACATTGATGGGAAAAGCCCTCTTTGAGAGACCACACAGAAACGTACCCTTATTTCTGATTGTGTTCTCCCTCCCTTGTGTGGGGACACTTTGATAATGTCATTTTTTCCAGCATGCTTTTTTGCAGCTGGCCCTTTAATTTTGGCAAAATCTGTGCCCTGCAGCCCTAAAATCTCCCTCCCCCCCCCTTTTTTTTTTTTAAAAAACAAAAAAAAAAAA